>JAGDQP010009292.1:537-23193 GCA_022664845.1 Lepisma saccharinum
TGGTGGGGATCCTAAAACCCACTACGTCCACCGCCACCAACCCTAAGGCTGTTGCCAGCTCGCGCCAAGTTCCTTTGTTCCTGTTACATGCTGTCACCAAGGAACTTGGCTCATCCGTCTCCCATTTCACACCTTTTTAGGGCTAAAGAACTTGGCTCCACTTTTTGCACCTCTGGTGTTTTTGTTCGGATAATATGATACTTCCATGAATAAAGTTGAGAATCTATCTTTGAACGCCTGAACATATAGGCAACACACTTTACACAAGAGAAGTTTGGGTTATCTATACATCCGTTAAAATTATGTTTTGCATTGTTTCTTTAAACTTGGTGACCAAGAATATTTTGAATTAAAGTGTTACGCATACTTTCTACCTTCTAAATTAATACAGGGTGTTGGAAAAGAAACCTCTCTTTCGTATATTTCTATATTTTCTCAAAATTATTTACTACCGTTATATTATTTTCATTGTAAATAATTTAACTCCCAATTATCAGGATAAAATAATGAGGAGCAGTTGAACGGACAACGTAATTTATGATTGTGCAACAGTCCTCGAAGATCTTCTGATCGGGATGCCTTTGGTTTCGTTTATCAAGGGTTTTCTAAGGCGCTGTATGTAGCAACCTGCTGTGAAAACACCCTTTGCTACAATCATCTTTCACTCATACCTGGAAGTGAATTTTCTCTCTACCAGTAAGATCTGAGAAGTAAAGAATGAGCTTTTTTATGCTCATCATAAACCACTCCTGGTTCCTAGGATATGAAGAATCTAGAAACACTTGTACTATATCATTTTGTTTAATTTTTGAACACATTACGTTTTGAAACTGGATTAGTTATTTAGTCTATCTAATGCATATCAGTTCACATTTCAAAGGGTTAGAGAATAAGCTTAGTACATCGTAATTTTCAAAATACAGTTTTGTTAAAATTTTATCGCTGAAATTGATTAACTTAGTATGCGCAATTTTAATTAAAAAAATTCCCTTGGTTAGTCAGTAAATTTAAATTTGTAAATTGTATCCGAAACAAAAACTTTTCTGTTTTCTTCTGTAAGATTTTGCTTTGTATATTTCTGAGTTCCAAGCGAGCTAAAAAAAACCTCCAAATGTTATAAATTGAAACAAGGACGCAAATGGAGGTCCAATAAGTATTTATTCATCCATAACTCCACAGTAAAGAGTTGTACCTAATATTGTTCATAGTTTTTCTAACTGAAAAATCATTTTGCGCTCTATATTAACTAACAAAAGCTTCCCTCCTTCCCACTTTAGTGTTTATTGAAATTTCTCTTTTACACAATGAAAGTTATACGTATTTGTTTTGTCTTGCAAAGAAATTGAAAATCCAAGTAGAATCTAGGAAACACAAGACATATTTAAGTTTTCAATGATTAGATTGGAAACTAATCAGTTACAATATTTAAAAAATTGAAGATACAAAAAATAGAGAAACAAATCAATTGGAATTCAATATGTAAATAACAGCAAACACTCTGAAGGAATTCTAAGAATAGTGGTCGAAAGAACGGAGACATAATAATAATAAAAAATACAGTAGTGCGAATTTGGAATGCACTTTTTTACACTATAGAATAAAACCATACTAGAGAGTCCTCGTAGCAACAATTTATAATTATATTCTCTCTCTCTCTCTATCTCTATCTCTCTCTCTATCTATCTTCCCTTTCTCTTTCTCTCTCTCTCTGTCTCTCTCTGTCTATCTATCTATCTATCTATCTATCTATCTATCTATCTATCTATCTATATTCTCTCTTTCTTTGTGTGTGTGTCTGTGTGTGTGTGTGTGTGTTTTAGAGTGTGGGAATTGAGGAATGCTGTGGGGATCGGTGTTCAGAATATATTCATCTCTTTTGTTGCGAAATTCCTTGTGTTCTCTCCGCTTTGGAAAAGAGGTGTACGAAAACACAGATAATATCACAATCACACACAGACACTGAAAGAGTAATAAAATATAGGCAGTGAAAGGCTGGGAAGAGGAGATAGGACAAAGGATTGAAAGGAGGAATTATTTCTTGGTGACTGGCGTTCAGATGTAACGCAAATATGTGAGGATTTACATCCATTGCCTGTAACGTAGAAATAGCCTTATAATTTCTAGCTTCCACTTGTCCTTCTTTATTTCTAGTCTAGCCTTTAAATACAGTATATATATATATATATATATATATATATATATATATATATATATATGTGTGTGTGTGTGTGTGTGTGTGTGTGTGTCTGTGTATGTATTCTGTCATTTACAGCACCATCTATAATTTCGATAAATGTAGATAAAGTGCTAAAAGCAAAAGAAAAAAATGGTGAAAGAGCTACTCAGTAACCAAAGGAGTATATTTTCTGCACTATTGAATGAAATGGCAAGAAAATAATTAGAAACGTGGATTCTACACAATGTTGTGTTATATGAATTTTTGAACATTTATAATATTTACGTACCTCAGGCTCAGACCATGATAGGGTGAAGGAGGTCGTCGGCCAGAGCCTGGTTTGTAGGTACCATAAGATATTTGCTTGTTATGGCTGAGGAAAAAAAACTGGAATGCAACAGTCTAGCAAACAGTGATGGAAGGAACTTCAAAGTCTTCAATAGATGAGGATGAAGAAGGATGAAAATCAGTTTGTAACAATTTGTCATACGAGAAGACTTTGAAACTTTTATTTCGGATAAACATAAATTCTTATCTAAACTAACTGATAAAATAAGATAATGTATAAATAAAATCTTTTTTGTAGTAAATAACAAAACAATTTGAAACGGAAACTAATGATAAATTCTTACATGAAAAATGTTCTTATCAAAGAATTTATTTAAAAACATATTTTCTTTTTCGATACTTACCAACCTGCCTATAAACAAAACCACCTCTATACATTATTATATTTCAGTACAATCGTCAAGGTTTAACGTTTATTTTTTATTTTAAATTCTTTTATTTCTGATTGTTTTAAATTAGATTTTAAGCAACGCTTATAGAACAAACTATAGGTCATGTCAAACGTGACGTCATTGGCTCAACCAAGGATATTAAAATTAGATGTTAGGCCAGAATTAACAAACCAGAATCCGAGCATAACAACATTAGTCTGCCATGTTCGTGCACAGATAGAATTTAAAAGAGCGGGAATGGTTTAAAATAAAAGTTATCACTTTATAAAATCAAGATTTTACTCTTTTATGTGTTGATTAATTAATAGTATATATATTTTACGAAATTAGCATATCAGTACGTAAAATTACAAATAAATAGCACTCTCCTCAACTCTCAATGTACACACCAAGATGGCAGACTGAAGTTGATATATTCGGATTCAGGTTATCAGATTTTGGCCTTTCATCTATTTCTAATATCCTTGGTTGAATCATTGATGTCATGTTTGACGCACCCTACGTCGATTATACGTAGGTATTATGTTTTCGTTTATCAGTAGTTTATATAATAATTAATGATTAGCTCGGATATATGTTCGTTTGGGTTTTAAAACGCATGCTGCTATAGCAAAAGCAATGCTAGAGTTAAATTGAATAATGAAGGTGAAGATAAACTAGTCTAAAACTTAATATTCGATTGAAGTTATTCATCTAAATATAATATTAAGAATGCATTTAGACCATTATTTAAACAAACCAATATTAGGAACTTGATTTTTGATGTGGTATAGCTCTTTTCCTTGTGCCATTTAATCAAACACCTCAATTAAATATGCATAGAGAGAAACTTCTTCACATTTTAGACTGATGACTGGATATCTTACAAAGACGTTTGCATGAGAAGAATTGTAAATGCCATCTTGTGAATTCTAAACTCCTCTTTTCTCGCCCCAATTTCGCCTTCTTTGTCAATCCACTAAAGATTTGGTTCATGCTCTCAAAGAAAAGGATAAAATGGTGGTGTGAGGAGAGGGTTCGAAAAAAAAAGAGAGAGAGAAAGAGAGAGATATCTTACAGCTTCTTTTCTTTAATCCAACTAAATCGACGTCCAACTTTTCTTGTTTTAAGCTTTGGTACTTCTGACGTCATATACCATCAAGTTTCGAAGAGTTTTATTTCTGTTCTAAATCCTCTCACTCGGCCTTTTGTCTATTTCGCACATTCTTCTCTTTCACTACTGACAAAACTGTTGAAATTCTGATAGAAAGATCCGTTTTATTTCATGCATTCGAATGATTGTATTATCGATGTCTATTTGTTCGAATGATTTAATCATAGTATAAGAAATCGATTGAAATGCAACAGAAAATCATTTAAGTTATATAGAATGAGATTATGGATTAGAGGAATATACTGAACAACTCCTACGATTTCAATGAAATTATGCATTGGTATTATCTCCTATTTATTTCTATATTCTCAAATTCGTTTCTGATGATTTCAGTTATTCGTGACAGGTCCAATAATTCAAAACAAAATATTCACGTAAACTTTCAGAAATAAACGATTCATAAGTTGAAGACTGCTCATCATTTTAATGAATAAGATTATTATGATGTTTTAAAACTTGTGATCTTTTAAGGACAGAACCTATAGGTTTGTTAAAGTGGACTCCAGACAACTCCGTTTAAGGACTGCCAGAAGATTTGAACCGAGAATCACACGCAAAGAAAACTACCTTTACCTATTCGCCAAGTTGCGGAAGTGGCAGCGTGTCATTTTGAGTTCCACAGTAAATGTATTTTACCATTAATTTAAAGTGTTCTCTGATTTAGTATAACATAAAGAAAATATTGTTTATCTACAGGGAAAGCTACTATGTGTTGTTTCGGTTATTGCTGTAAATCTTGAATCCTATCACCCGCGAAAAGAAGGAACAACTGTATTTAAAATAACCGGTATTATCAAAGTTCATAAACTATAATACTAAATTAAAACTTAAGAGTGTTAATATTTCCCCTAGTAGTGTATTGATAGTTTTCAACCCCGCATGCTGTTTTCGTATACCAAATGTCAAATGTCCACGACCTAGTGTAATTAAACAATAAAGTGTCTGTTAGATTGGCAACGTTGTCGATTTAAATAAAACAATAACATTTTAGATTGTAATATATACTTTATTTACAGAAACCTATCTCTAACACTATACTTTAATGCTTTGTTTATAATTTATCGAGAAATATAATTTACCAATGTAACCAGATAATTTCGGAGCTAAAGTTGAACCTCTTGTATGTGGAAATCAAAACGAATGTCGACAATTTTAAAAAAAAATAATAGTTTGTTTGTTGTTTGGTCGATGAGAATGCGCCCCTACAATATCCTAGTATACAATTTATTACGGAGAATAGAAAATAAATCAACTATGCGGTTTCTGGATATAACATTGTAGTAAAAATAGCTGAAATCGAATCATTTTTGGTGACCCGGTCTAACCCGGTTCAAATCTGATCCGATGTCCTAATTGACTCTTTGACTGCGACCCGCCCGTGACCCAAATGGCCACACTGGCACTGTGACCTGGTGGTACGGGAGCTTAGTCCAATAGTTGCATGTCTAATCTGAGTGGAATGTTGCCATATTTCTTTCATAATGAATTTACGAATTTCTACCATCATGAATATTATATACGGGATCCTTATTTTTGAGAATTTTGAAAGATTTTTAATGCATGTGTCCTATTTAATACGTAAACACAAAAATCTTTCAGGATAGTTTTTCAAAGAGGTGGGGGTGGGGGACTTATTTGCACACATCCGGAAAATTCATTTTGTTCCCGGGGATATGATACTATTTCCGATTGTTATTACTATTATTAGAATCTTCTCGGTGTCGCATGTTTCGTGCTTCTGGAGTAACGCCCTGCTCTAGGGTTCAAACGCTATTGGTTTTAACGGGAGGAAAATTCAGTTTTCCCCCAAGGTCTCGGTCGAAATCAGGTCACCAGGTCAGATCAGGTCTGAACCTCTAACCCGGTGGCCCCGTTTCAGCTTTGGTAGGAACCTAAATGGGGAAAATTGCTTCACGTAACAAGTAACTTGAGGCAAGCTAAGGATGGGTCTTACTTAATAAAAACGTTAAAAAGAGGGGGATATTTCTAAGCAATCATAGTTCATTGAAGAGCGCTTTGAGTTCGTACTAATAGAATCGTAGAAAAATGTTATAAGATGGTTATTTATTATTAAAGTATCATATACAGGGTGTCCCTTAAAATAGTGCAGGTAATTATTTGCATCAACACAAGAAAAAAGTTGTTGAGAAGAAATTGAAATTATGGATAGTTTCGGAGATACATGCGCTCAAAGTCACGCGACATAATCACAAATGACATCATAATGACGCGAGTGGTGGATGTTTAGCAAATCACACTCAACGTAGTACCCGATACACCTATTTAAACAATATTTATGATTGAGGAAGTGGCGCATAGGCATGTTTCGCAATCTAAGCTAATCTTTGTCCAGGAATTTATAGTTTAATAGGGGAAGCATAGAAATCCTTTCTAAGCTGTATTCACCAACCATTAACACAACTTAAATAGATCTATTGGATGCTGCAAGTGTGATTTGCTAAGTCGACACCTGTCGAGATTACTTGTCGACATATGAGGTAATTTGAAACGATACCGCCTGTATCTCCAAAACTAATTGCATTTCAGGCTTTATTTAAACTGAACTTGTTTCTTGGTGTGACGTATATAATCATCCCTTAGTTTGCATAATTAGTTTAAGAATATTGTCAAAATAGCTGCATTTCCGGTAACTTAAAAATCTTTTGTGCTCAAAAAGTGAGTAAATATTTTATCAGTTGTTTACATTTTAGACGTGCAAAGTTGCGAACAAGCGGATTCTTGTAAGTTAGATTGAATTTAAAAGCCGTTCTGGTATTTCAAGAAGATATACAAATTGCAGGCAGCTTTTCGACTCATCTTTTTGCGATTCTCTGCAAGAAACTAAGACACTCTCTCTCAAAACATAGTATTCTATTCAACAGAGTAAAAATTAAATAATGAACGATGTGTAGAAAAACTAACAAAGAGATTATGCTAAATCCATTGACAGCCATTTGATGACGTTTGATGTGTCATGAAATTACAGAGCTATGAAAAATCATTTGAAATTTTGATTAACGCTTAGCCAACATCTTTTGTAAGTTACGAAATATTAGTTCATATGAGGAGAAAGTGATTTGAGTAATAAACTTCTCAGGTTGGTTAGAATAACTGATTGTGTGTATAGAACGAAATATCAAACGTAGTTTTAAAACTATAATTTAAAATAATAGCCATTTGTTAAGACTTAGTTACAAACTTAGTAGGAGTATTGTTAAGATGGTATAAAAATATATGTGTTGATGATCATTGCAAGAGAATATTGACAGCAGTGTTTTCTCTTCAAATTTAAGGAAAATCTATTCATCTTGGACGCAGAAACAATGGCAAATTATCACGACTTTTAATCTATAAAGTTGCACAAAATAGTATCTTTAAAACAGAATTTGATGCAAATTTATTTCAACTTGTTCACGTTCATGTGTGTACCAGTTTGATTATGTTGAATTGGTGTAGAATTTTGTACCGGTGTGTTTTTCTATCATACTGTGTATTTAAAGTAGCTAATATAGTGTATTTTACAAATATTATTTTAAGATTTAAATGATTTTCATATCTTGCTATCATGCAATTCGTTTTCTTTATCGACTTATAAGGAACTTTAAAATTTTATGTGAACCATATCTTTATTTATTCGTCAAGTCTAATTCATTCATCTTTATTCTCAAGTGCTGAGATTTATGCACACTTTAGCAGAGATATTGTGATGAGAAAATGGGAAAGCTGAGTTAAATGTAAGACAAATATTTACTTTTCAATCAAAGAGAAAACGTTTTGCTTTGCTTTCGTAAGTAACAAGCTGGAGGAAATGTCTGTCAGAAGTTTCTACAAAGAAAACATTTATTCCAGTTCCTAGAAATGAATATAAACATTTTATTTTATGATTGTTATCTTTTGTGATGTTATCTTTTATGACGTTATTATCGATTTAAATAAATTTATTGCTGAAAGGGGATATTATTTTCTTTAATTTAAGATACATTACATTGCAGGAAATAATCTTTGATTTCAGGTTAGTCGTTTCCACATATGAAACAATAAAACAGAATGAAACTATTTCAATTGTTAAAGTTTTAAAGGTAAACTAAGTGTTCTCTTCAATTAATACACGTCCAGTATAGTATTGTTTATTATCGCATGCGATTGGAATCGATCAGAATTCGTTCTTATTTTAACTCATCATATCTCTTTGTCTTTGCTGTTCGAAGCAAATACGTAAAATTATTTCTTCCTTCAGAATGCCTAAGGTGATTAAGATTTGAATTCGCTTCACAATTCCACCAAATCAACACATTGCCTGAATTAATTTCCTTTTAGTAATTAGATCACGTAGAAACAAAACCAGATGATACATCATTTCTTATCGTAGATCGAACACTGTTCGCACAGAACAGTGAGATATTGAAATTGGTTTATTCATTTCCATATATCAAATATGATATATTCTACATATCGATATCATATTGATAAATGGATATCGACAAAATCAAATATGGATATTCGCTTTCAGTATTGATGTCGGATATCAATATCAACATTCGAAATGTACATAGATCCTCTAATATCCATATCCATATTTCTATATCGATATGTGATGTATTTTGGTATTCACATGTTGATATTCATATCGATATTTTCATATCGGTATAGGATTTAAAGGGTGATGCCAAAGTCAGGAAACATCCTAGTATAAGTTTGTAATGAGTGGAAGGAGTCAGACCAAATCTTGGATGTAAGTAATGTTGGAACGGCTCTACTTCATGGAAGGATGGCTACCGTAGCAGCCATCTTGAAATTCGCCATCTTGGGGTTAAGGTCCATAATTTTAAATAAAAGAGAGGTCATGTGACATATCGTTTTACGCTAGCTTGTTCCCAGAAATTCAAATTTCAAGTTAATTTCCATGTACAATTATTTGTTTAGGATGTAGGGACTCTGAAAGTTGAGATTTGGAGAAGGAAGATCGTCATTTTGTTGTTTCAGGTGATTTCGCATGGCGCTAATACTCTACGAACAAATTACGTGTGTACCCAGGCGGACCTCTTTCATCAAATCCGAAATAAGTCTAACAAAGAACACTTTCGAGCTGTTCGCAGCAAAGCAAAATGATTTAGGTTTATTCGAATATAATGCAAAAATTATTTGCCGAAGTCTGCATGAATATCTGACAAATTAAAATTTTTCTTTAAAAAAATATTTGCATTTCTAACGAAATTTGGTGTTAGACTGATTAGAAAACACTGAAAGAAAGTTTATCTCAATAGATGTCTCTGTGTGTACTATTTCCTGGATGATAAAAAGTGACTAAAGAACTGGACTAAAGCTGACTTATCGGTCAAATTAAATCACAAACACAAAACGATTCATAGATAGGAAAATCCATTCTTTCAACCTCTTTCATGCCACCTGGCGTCAGTCCAGCCGAACTAGGAAAACATTAATGCTAGTATGCAATATAATTTTTGCATTCATCTTAAAGCCGCGAAAAGCACGGAATGAGAGCTGAGCATCTGATACTGCATATCATTATTCTGTAAAACATTAAGAACGTAGATATTACGTATGGTTCACAACCATTATTTCATTCCTAGTACCATTAGACGACACCAGATGGTATGAAAGAGATTAGGGGTTTAGTATATCTAAATATTATAATCTATGACTAGTTTAATGTTTGGCATTTTTATTACTTACTAGATCATTTTTCACAGATCAGTACTTTAGAAGCGACGTATATGTGATAAATTGCGTAGAATGCGCAGTACGAGTTACACGGTTTTAGCTACCAACTTTCTATTCGTCATGCGCAAAAACAGTTCTAATTTGTAAAAACGTTTCAACTAACACTTGGCAATATATAGCTTATTAAGTAGCTTCTCTTGACTTCACAATCGCTATAAATCCAACCAATGTTGCCAGTATATCTAAACAAATTTTAGAATGGTTCAAGAAGAAAGGAAAAATCGGAAATAAGCTGTAACTCAAGGTGATTAAGTAGACCAAATTTTCGTTTAAGAGCAAACTTATCGCCTCTCCTACAACCTATTCGTCGCAGATAGTCCTACTCAGTAAAAACGGTTTCTTCAAATTGGGAGAACGATTCTTATCTGCACCAAGAAATACTTTTCTTAGAAATGAGATATTATCAATCTCATTTTATTTAAAATGAGAGCATGCCGGTTTAGAAATGAGATTCGTTATCTTATTTTTAAACCGGAATGTTCTCATTTTCCATTAAATGATAATTCTGATATCTCATTTTTTCAGAAAATTGTTTCTAGGTGGAGAGATAACAATTTTCTCAATTTTAAGATTTTTTTACTGTGCAAGAGCGTATGATTTTGCTGCTCAAAATCAAGATTCAAATGACAAAATGCGTTGCAAATGTAGATATAATAAAAAAAACATTTTTCAGAATTAAAAGAAAAGTTTATTAATTATTTGTCCAGTTGAGTCAACTACTTATTAATAAAAACGGTTGCACTGAAAGCAAGGGTATCAACCAATTAACTTGAACAAAAGCAACTTGAATTAGTAAATAAACAAATAAATTTAGTCTTTTTTTTTCTTAAACACAACAAACGTAAAGGAAATGTCCTGTTGAATACGAGAAGAAAAAAACCTTATTAATACACCTTTGACTGCAATGTATTAGATAAATAAACAACGAAAATCTAGATATAAAATATTAAATAGAGATGATTTGAAAAAGACAACTGAGCTTGAATCAGCTTACAAGATTAATATTCATAAAAAAACACATACTGCAAAGGCTCATCTCGTGAAAATATCATCAAAAGGTTATTTTGCACTCAAAATAGTGAAATTTAAATGGACGAATAGACAACGAAAGCAAAAAACGTGAACATAACTAGAGACGTGCAGAGTGGACAGAACAAAAGGAATTCAACAACAAGCGAATGAAAAGAAAGAAGAAAAAAAGAATCGCATAATCAAAAAACCCTTTCGCTCTGGTGGACAGCGAAAAATACGCGAGTCAAAAGAATAAAAGAAGACCTCAAAAAAGGCACAAAGGTTGAGAGGTGGGGAAGAGATGGGAGAGACAAGAAGCAAACTATATGTCAATGCAAGTCATTGCATGGACAAACCCATACACACGTATTCACACTCACACAAGTTTCTATTGTATAAACATTAAACAAGAGAAAAACTACAGCCCCGAACTGTCTATAACTAAATTAGTACGTACAACGTAAAATGTATGTAGTTTCAACAAATAAAGCATTCGTTCATTAAACAACATATATATATATATATGCTCTTGTCTCTTTTCAAAATATCAGGATCGTGAAACAATAACATATGCAACCTTTTCAATAACAAATACAAAAATGCTTTTTTTATTATTATTATTTTCTCTGACCTCACATAATATAAATATTATCAGAATACATTGCATAAATGTATACGAAGATTAGTTATACAATATTCAGTTTTGTTTGATATACTGTTATGAATAAACACAATTATGGCAGACAATATAATTTAGTGCGAATGGTATTTTTTTATCTTGCTTGTGTCGTATCAAATTTAAATTTTCAAAACAGCTCTGATTCAATTTTGAAAACAAAATAATTTTGTGCGCAAATGTATAACATTGTTATGGTTAACTTGTACTATACTTTGTAATAAACATGAAGAATAATGGTATGCAATAAGTTCTATTGAATACGTGGAAGACGTACAATAACACGGTTTTAAAATGATCTATATTGAAAGTGATAAAACTTGATAAAGGAGGAGTGACACTAGCAGTTGGCGTACAAACTTGTTTGTTTCTCTCTTCTCGGGTACAAAGTAGAAACACTTTGATCTCATCAGTATTGCTAAGGTCCTATTGTTACGGGTAGAAAGAACAAGAGAAGTCCCATTTGTGGTGAGGAAACTTGACGGTAGTGTAAACCAATAACCTATAAAACGAGATAGGAGCAGTACCTTCGTATGTCTCGAATGTAGGTGTTTCGTTGCACAAAATTACAATGTTTGCTCCAACAAATTCAAGCCTAGAGAGTTCAAACTTTCCGAGAAGAAAGTGCATAATTTCAAGAGCTTTATTTATGTCGATTTTTTTATTTTAGTTTTATTCATTGTTCAAAGAGCTTTATTGTTATAGGTTTAGATATTCATCACAACAATCAAGCTATTTCAACAATGGACAAAAAGTGTAGAAAAATCGACATGATAAAAAAGAACACTCGCAATAGTTATTTACTTTCTTCTCTAAAAGTTTGAACTCTCTAGGTTTGAATTTATGGGAGCAACATTGCAATTTCGTGCAACGAAAAACCTACATTAGAGGCATACGAAGGTACTTGTGCCATCTAGTGTTAGAAACTGTGCTTTTACACTAACCTTAAATCAACAGGATGAACATGATAAACAAAAAGGAAAGCTGCCCTTTTTGGTTAATCTAAGGAAATTTAGAATCGCACTATTGAACTACTCTCTTCAATCAGACTTACAACAATTAACGTCTAACAGCCTATTAGCTCCTGAACTGTCTCACAATCTGGAGGGTTGCTTGGGCAAATCTTGCTCCAGATGTCTAAACGTTTCATAGAGTAAGGCGTTCCATTCTTCCATAAGAGCTGAAATCAGAGAAGGTTCTATAGGATTAACATTTAGATGTTCTACTAGCTCGGCCAATTTGTAATATCTTTTCGACGAACTATTACTCAATATCTCTCAATTTAAGAATGGATACGTTTTTGTGCTTCAATAGAAAAGTAACCATCCTAGAACTGTTCCTGTTACGTACGAAGTACAAAACGTTTTAATTGTGTTTTGTTTTTCAATTCGTGTATATTCTGATGATACGTGTAAAGTAATAAGTGGACTGAGATTATTCCATAACAAGCATCGTCACAACTTGATGATATGTCCAACATAATTCACCGTTGGCGTAACACATGACGACAAATATAGTTCACTTAACATTCATTAAGTTTAGACCCTCGTATTGTACTTCCAAATGTTACGTTGTAAATTTTTACTCCAGAGAACACGTTTACTTTTTCTAGCCGCTGCTGGACCAAGTAAACACACTTCCCTGATTTCACGGCGATCACTCATGGTGCTGGCTACACTCGCAGTAGCATTTTGCAAATCACTGGTGATTTATCAATTCAACTCTGGTGAACTTGATGAATCATAGCTCAATCAGACTACGTGGCCTGCCGGATAACAACTGGGTTTTGGTTAATCCTTTTCGATTCAATTTTCTAGCTGCATGATTTAAATGACATTCACAAAAATATCTGATTTATGCTGAAGTGACAACATTGGTTTTTCGCATGGCAAAATTATTTATGGTTTCGAGAAAAGTGTTTTGTCGCTGAAACATTATATAAATATGAGCTCGATCTCTTTGATAGTTTCAGTATATTTCTTTGTCTAAACCTAAAATTACTTTCTACACATGATTAACGGTTCGTATTTCTTTTCTCACTCTCCTGTACGTTTGGCTATCAGTAGGTAAAAATGGATTTCTCTCTTTCATTGTTCTATAGATTATTAATTCTTTCATTAGGAAAAGCCATAATTAATTTGAGATCTTCCCTTGGGAGTAAAGCTGTAACAATACCTTGAAATATTCTGTAACTAGGCAAGAATTGTAAAATAGACTTTTACTACGTTTTCGGGAGTTTATGTTTTGTATCATTATCAACAACAACTTTAAAACAGGTAAGCATTTTTCTATTGAGTTATAAAACGCATTGAAGGCTGTTGGAAATTTTACCATAAATTTGATTCTGTGATTCAGCAATGTCTCTGCGAGTTCCAACATACCTCTTCCTTGTAAGCCGCACTCTTTTAGAAATATATTCAAGGGTTTATATGTTTCAGCTCCTATGACACTCGCTGATGAAGATTTACAAGAATCAGCCTTGCTCTTGTGAAAGTTTGTGTTCACGTCGCACACACATGAAAAGAACTGCTCATACCTAGTGTGTAGATTCGTTACTTTACAAAGAAAAATCACTTCACTCGAGACAGGAAAATTGTTCATTCTTCGTATTAGAGATGACATTTGCATTATAGGATGTACGCATGTCAAAAGTATGTGGTTTAGTTAGTGTTAATTTAAAATGCGATATTATTAAGAATCTAAAGTAATTCTGAGCCTCGAAACTGTGAATACCATTTGTAATAAGCAGGAACAAATGGAGAAACGACACGTATTTTCTCCAATAAACTTGTCAGTGACAAGAGTTCTGTTTCGACTAGAAGAATCACAAAGCTCCGAGGAAGAATTTGCGGAACTCCAGGTCTCCGGGGAGCATACCTTGAGAATCGATGATTTGGACAAATCAGCTTTCTATGTTTCGTGATTGACCCTTCTGGATTAATATTGGTTTTGTGGTAAAGTGCTCAGCTCTGGTGAGTGGGGTCCTCGGTTCTATCCCGGCTCATGCTCTGTGGAATTTGTTGTGAACAAACACCATGTGCCTGGGTTCACTTGGAGATCTCCCGTTTTCTTCCACATTAATTGTTCCATTATCATCCATTCGGGCTGAGCCATAGTTGCCTAAAGACCTTAAACAAAATTCAAATGCAAATGGATCGATGTTGTCTTGTTTATTTATTTCGATATTCAGTATTATTTCTGAAGCTTAAGAAACTGTATTTCAACCATAGAATACGCAAAAGGACTTTGGCATATAAAAATATCAAGTGTAGAGAAATATAGCTGTCTGAAGATATCATTGCATGATATCAATCGTCGTTCACCGATATTGTTTGCAAAATGACAATGCTTAGTATAAAACTTCTACACATCCCCTCCTTAGATCATTATCTAATGAAAATAAAGTTCACGTTACCAAATACTATGCCTTGTAATTCTCCTCTCTTACACTTAGATTCGTAGTTCGTAAAATTACACGTGTTTCACTTTTAATACTACAATGTTTATATTCCACTTTCCGATTAATTAACTCAGTAGAGCTTAAACTTGACGATCTCAAGGCTTTTAATATATATATATATATATATATATATATATGATCTCTTACTTGAAATTTGAAAACAGCTGAAGTGATATCTTGCACGAAATTAGCTTCCGACAGATCTACCAAATTGCTCCAAATCAATATGCAGCTATACATAGAGTGGAGACTACAAAGGTAATCGTAAAAACCTGAAGTTTTAGAGTTTTCATACCATTATACTGCTCTGCGGCGCTTTTCAGCTTCCTTGGAGCAGATAATAGCTTTTCTTATAACATAGAGCAAGTTACTATGTTATAACTCATATAATAAAATTTAAGTTTTATTCTTTAAAATCAGAAAATAAATCCAATAATTGAAAGTTCCCCCAATGTTTTTTTTTTTGTTTTTTTTTGCAAAATAGCCACAGTGGGGCCGTGACTACTACCCATTTAAAGAATTACGCCCTTTTATTGGGAAGAGATATAATTGGAATATCTAGGTTGGATTGTTGAAGATGGTCTTTGAGACGGTAACTGACCTTGACAATTCTTTAGTTTTATTCATAAATTACAGTGGAACATAACGATTTTACATCGTAATCATATATACGGATAGGTTATACAGGATCATCAAATAAAATGGTGAAGTGCGTACACATCACAAACACGTTAAGGAAGTTAGTTAAGACAAATGCATGTTATCTTCTGTCCCCGGGGCGATTCGAGGACTAATGAGAGACGTGGTGAGAGCTGTACGTTCCAGAAGTCTAAAATATCAATACTTCTTGTTTGTGTAACACACTCCATTCAGAAAAGAAAATATGACAGACAGACTGGTAATGAAATACAAGAACTGTAAAATTATATCAAATATAATTAAGGATCTGAAGATCGTATTTAAACAAACAAATACATTATTTACACTTAATATATTCGTTTTCTAAAAAATGCCAGATATTGTCACATACTTTAACATCCAATTTTGTTCACATATGCTTGGTTTTGTACATACATTTGGAAAACATATTTTGAAAAAGAATACGAACATTTTTAGTTCACCAATTTGATATCTATATCGCTGCTTAATTTTAACTCTTTCAAGTCGAAAGTGATATTTCCGATGAATTCTATGTGTTTGTGGCATTGCCACAATTCAGATACTAAACGCGGATTGCTTTGGAAATCCGGGCTATCTAAATACAAAATTTTCAATTCTCTTGATATGCATTTTTGACGAAGTGTCATTATAAACTTATCGACATCTTGCAATTCATAAAAATATACTTCTTTCAAAGCATTGGCACTTTCCATGAATAGAATTGCTGATTCACAATTGATTTCGCCTATCAGTAAAGCTTGCTTTAGCGTTTGAGAAGGGATAAGTTTCTTATCGTTTGACCAAGTAAGTTTATCAGCATTCAGTTTCAATGAAATGAGGTTTGGGCAGTGCTTTAGGTAATACGACAGGTCAGCCTTTGGCCTTTTTAAACCATATAATTCTAAGTTGGTTAAATATGAACCGAAGCATTGCAAATAATTCTGAAGTTCGTGTTCGGTAACAGCTTCTTCTGGATAATTTCGCAAACAGTGAATTTTCAGGTGTTTAATTAGCTTTTGTTTTTCTGTTAATTTTGTTAGCACTGTAAGATGTTCAGCTTTTAGATCTGACACAAACATAGATCTCAAATTCCAATCAGGACACTGGAATCCTTCCGGGTTATCTTCATAGTCCTTGTACAGATTTTCAAGTGTCTTGCTCATATTTATCCCGATATCTTCGATATTAGTCACAGTTGACAGCAATATATGTATTCCTGTTTCAGTGACTTTTGTAAACTTTAGATTAATACGTTTTAACGAAAGACAAAGTTTTGTTTTGTAATACAAGTAGCGACATGTATGATTACGAATTTGTAACTCATTGCATGCTTTTGTGATATTCCACGTTGCTTGTTCAGAAATGAGTACAGGTTTACCTATTGGTTCCTCGTCATTCTCCAGTTCTCTTCCTACTCGACATTCCAACATGTGTGTAAGAACTTCGATGCCTTTGTCAGATACTGTGGACCATGATATGTCTAGATTCTGAAGACGGTGGCAATTTTCTCCGATAGTGCGCAGAAATTGATCATTGGAACAGGAGCCAAGTGTTAGATTCGTTAACCAACTGCTGTTCTTTATCAGCAAGCCTGAAAGCAAGGTATGATATTCAGTTGACTGTAATGTCGGAAGAGTAAGAAACAAAAGTTTAAGCTTTTCAGCATTCTCAAGAAGACACTGAAGAAGTTCTTCGCAATTTCGGTTTGTCACTGAATGGAATAAAATTTCGACGTAAATAGAATCCATACCTGGTGACAAGAGTACTTCGAGGAAGAAGAGACAAGTAGCAAATGAATAGCGGTTAAATGTAAATACGTAGAACGTTTTTTCGATATATTTATTCGGGTACACAACCATATGCATAAGTTCAGAACGAATTATAACTGGTAAATTTTGAAAATAGTTCCTGAGTTGTTGTCCAGCGTTGGGACATTTTGTTTTCTTCAGAGAGTTCTCAGCATCGATAAGAGAGTTCTTTAGTTGGGAGAGCAGAATACATTGTAAAGTTTGTATCTGGCGTTTTCGAATTTGAATCATATTAAACATGTTTCATTGGGAAACCTTAATTCCTATGTTTTTTTTTATTTTTCAATTTAATATCCATAGCTATCAACAATTACTTTATTGTTTTAACTTTCGATGTGAACAATGAATAATAAATAATACAGTAACAGAGCAACTGCTACAGAACAAACCTTGCTAGTTCACAATGTTCCACACGTCTTTTGGTTCAAGCACTCTCTCAAATCAGGCTTAAAAATCGTATATAATCATATCGTATTAAGGAGTACATGGGTTCAATTCCTGATTCGGAATTCAGTTTAAACTGTATGTAGGTCCTCTCCGTAGCAGGGATGGGTGGCAATGTTAAGATCTACGAACGTTTATATAATAAACATGTTTAGTGAAAAACATCAATCATCATGACAGACTGTTTCCTTAGTTTAAGTTCTATTTGTAAGATAACATTAGTTTTTCTATTGACTGGTCGTCTACAAGCTTTGCTATAACAACAACAACTTTTGAATTAACTAAAACTCAGTCTGAAAGTGCTTTTAGATGGGTACAGAATTTCAATATTCAAGATATTTTTATTTTCAATATACTCATCAAAATAAAATAATAGTCACCATACAATTTTACTAAACAGTGTTAGATATTTACAACTGCTAGAGCTCTCTTAATCTGGCGATTACGTTGCTGTCCACAAGCAAGCTACGTTTTATAGATTAGGTTAGATTCGAATACCACAATTCACTAAGCCTACTAAAGTACAGCCAACACAATTAAGGGACTTCATAACTAGCAAGGTTTTATGATATTTCTCTGTTTCTTTGAACGTAATATTACTATCTGTGTTACCTACCATAGCTAAACCTAATTCTTACACATAGTTAACTTTTAAAACTCAGAATACTAGGAAATCAATTCACCAAAACAAATATCACTTATATTTCTGAAACAAGCTTTTCCGTTTCTATTTGCGAATCATAGTAAAACGAAAAATCATCATTAAGTGTTTCAATATCCATAGCTACTTAAATTTTAATAGACCTTAGGGTGACCGAGAGGTTATTGACCTCACTTTTCGTGCGCGTGGTGACGGGTTCAATTCCGCCGGGGTCTATTGAACCAAGTGCTTTGGAGTCCACTTGAACAAAAACAGTAGGTTCCATCCTTAGAAGCTCATTAGTTTGTTTAGGATGTTAATAACAATTCAATTCAAATTATAATACTCATCATTTTTGGTGAACACCAAAATCTTTGGAAACATACCTTGTCAACTTCAAACAAAATTATTAGCTGTTCAACCACATTGTAAATGACAGAGTACGTTAAGTATTTATTTAACTCATTCTTGAAACATTTTCTGGTTAATTATATACATAAAATGTGTCTATTATTAGAGAGAATTTGTTTTTTACTGGTTATGTATTGCTTTATTATTGTCCTTCTCCCCATTCTGGTTATAAACTTTCAATTGTCTGCTGTCACTCTGGGGGTTGGAACTCAAATGGTTCTAGCTTAGGTTTATTAGCTTATTACGGCTCAATTAACATTTCCCCTTTGATCGTCATCATTACTATCCTGCTTATAACGGAAGATATTTTAAGGTAAGTTAATCCTTCTCTATTTCTCCCAATCTTGCGTCTTTTTTGTGTCTCAGTATACGATCTTTTCTTTATCAATATTGTCAAGAATTTAAATGCGTTTTCTTCGTTTTACTCTTTTCCCATCAAGATCATCCTTCAATATACAATCTCTGCGCATCCAATGTCCTAACGTGTTTCTTTTTCTCTTCTAGATTGCCTCAAATATTGCTCGTCTCTCTCTCCTATTCTCTTGAGCACTTCTTCATGACTTTGTAGCTGGGTTAAGACTGTCAACATCGCGACCTGCGTTCTATGGCCAACATTTCTTCAAAATTCTTTCTCAGGATACTAAAACTGGACGTTAATACACTAAAATATGTAAAAAGCTATTTCTTTACATCTTCGTATATTTAAAGTGCTCGAAAGTCTTGGTTTATTTGCGATATGAGAAAGCTGTAAATGACACTTACTTTATTTTATTAAGTATGTGTGTTTGTGTAAGAGCATTTTAGGTTTCGCCAACAAGTGATGTGACCGCTCTGTCCATCTGTTGATAAATTTCAACTCAGGAACTACTACCGCTAGAAATCTGTTTGAGGTGTTGTTGGAAAGGTCTCGGCAAGGTGAGTTCAAACATGTATAGGTCATACCAATCACAGGGGCTGGCTCAAAGATAGGTGGTAATTTGTTACTCAGTCCCTACTAAGGCTAAGGAGGTGGTTGAAGTGTCGGCGGTGGTTGAGAAAGATCTCCGCTAGACCCTTATCATTCGTCCAGATCATAGGGGTGGGTTCAGAGATAAGGAGGGATTAGTAATGTTCAACTCAGAAACTACTAGGACTTGGAATGTGTCTAACGTGTCGTTGGAAAGGTCTTGGCAAGGCAAATTCAAACCATTAGAGATAATCCAGATTACAGTGGCAGGTTCCTAAATCCATGATAAATTTTAAGTTCAGGAAATACTAGGGCTAAGAAAGTTCCAATGAAACATTGATCATCCAAATATGATGCTATCTGATGAGGCCTGGCGGAGGCCTTCGACTGGGATCCGCCTCACGTGTTTTAATTGAAATTTACTGATGAAAAATTATATACGCTTTTATTCATATAAATTTCGAAACCTGATTTAAAGACTTCTCGGATCTTTTTCAACAATAAGTGTTAGCAATGTTATTGGAGAGCTTCCCGTTTTCTTGTCCTTGCTGAAATACACAAATACAAAATGTTCACAATATCGTAATCCTACATAAACCTTGAAATAATACTAAAAAAAGTACATTCTAAGGATCGTTTCATTTAAATTGGCAGTATTAAAAGGTATCTGCGTCAACCACACAATATATCCCTTTATTGGGATTTATAAGCCGTTTAATCCTTCTCCTACAAAACATAATTACGTATAGTGACTAACCAAGCATAGCTTATACGCGAAAATTTGGGTCTCCATTAAAATTTTAGTTCCAATTCCTGTAAGAATTATGGACCTTGCGGAAACCAATGAATATATCTTGTATCCTTGTCGTTTCCTTGTCCCTTCTCCCCTTCTCCGTTGCCCCCAGCACCTTCAGTTCAGGCTCCAAACTACCCTTCCAGTCGCCAAAGATGAAGTTAAATTTATAGCCGTAGCCCAAGCGAAGGATTGTAACGCTTACTTTGTCTCTTGCGCAGGAAGGTCGAGAGATAGTAATCAATTTTCAAGAAAAGTAGACTGAATGAAAACAAATTACCTTGGCCCATAAAACCAAAGTCCTGATTTACTTTTCAATGTATCTCTTTCTCACAACTCTTTTCTGTCTCATTTGTTCTCTTTGAGCCTCTTTTCTCCTGTTATCTCAATTTCTCCTTCTTTCTCCTCTCTCTCTCTCTCCAGATTATCAGCAAGAAAAGATGAACATTCTCAGTCTAACAGAAACAAGGAGAAAAGTACTGTTAAATGCATCACTGGAATATGCTCTTGATGACAAGGGAAATTAATTCAGCATGAAGAAAATTTACTTATCTTTTTTACTCAACTAGAAATGAATTATAGTCATGTAAGAAACATGTTCTGAGTTCCAAGAAGGTTAAACTTAAACTTCAAAATTATTAGGTTGGAAGGAAATCTTTTAAACTTTCAAAACGTTTTTATTTTTTTTTATTTTTCATACTGTAGTTTCTT
The DNA here is from genome assembly GCA_022664845.1 of Lepisma saccharinum. Taxonomy (NCBI): domain Eukaryota; kingdom Metazoa; phylum Arthropoda; class Insecta; order Zygentoma; family Lepismatidae; genus Lepisma; species Lepisma saccharinum. The sequence continues at coordinate 21,909 of JAGDQP010009292.1, forward strand.
TTTTCGGGGTTTTACGTCATTTTCGTTTCTTAAATTAAAGGATTCAGCAAAACAAACAGATCGAGAGAACAATAAGGAAAACATGAACTGAAAAAGTAAAACCTAGCAAATTCCCTTTAGTTAAAAAAAAATCCTGGAGATTGTTTGTGAGAGATTATCGCGCCAGAGATAGTAATAATAATTAAAATAGAAGATTATTTGATAGCATAATTACTCAGATGGCATTCCATATTGGAGGTATGAAAACTAAGAGGAAAACTCATGCGCTAAGGACGAATCCAGTAGTCCTCTAATCAGCAAGGTCGCAGACTTCGACGGATGTGAGTTTAAGGTCCTCCATCCGGACTGTTTTCCAGGCTCTGGTCGCTGTCTTCTCCATGTCTTTGTAAGAAAAGTAATCCGCTAGTATGTGCGAATAGAACTATGACGAGTAATTTACTACCGCTGAGAAAGATCTTTCGGAGTAGCCTCGCTAGCTTTCTTTGGGTTTGGTCATGGGTTCAATTCCCGCCGGTGTCATTGAACGTCTCATTCTTTCGGACGTAAATAAAATACAATCAACCAGTAACAGAGAGAGAGAGAAAGAAAGAAAGAAAAAAAGAAAAAGGAAAGAAAGAAAGATAGAAAGAAAGAAAGAAAGGAAGGAAGGAAGGAAGAAAGAAAGAATGGAAGGAAAGAAGAAAGAGTGGAAAGTAGGAAGGAAGAAAGAAAGGAAGCAAGGAAGGAAGGAAGGAATAATGGAAGGAAGGAAGGAAGAAAGAATGAAAGGAAAAAAGGAAGAAAGAATAGAAGGAAGGAAAAAAGGAAGAAAGAATGTACGGAAAGAAGGAAGAAAGAATGGAAGGAAAGAAGGAAGAAAGAATGGAAGGAAGAAAGAATGGAAGGAAGGAAGAATGGAAGGAAAAAAGGAAGAAAGAATGGAAGGAAGAATGGAAGGAAAGAAGGAAGAATGAATGTACGGAAAGAAGGAAGAAAGAATGGAAGGAAAGAAGGAAGAAAGAATGGAAGGAAGAAAGAATAGAAGGAAGGAAGAATGGAAGGAAAAAAGGAAGAAAAGAATGAAAGGAAAAAAGGATGAAAGAATAGAAGGAAGAAAGAATGAAAGGAAAGAAGGAAGAAAGAATAGAAGGAAGAAAGAATGAAAGGAAAGAAGGAAGAAAGAATAGAAGGAAGGAAAAAAGGAAGAAAGAATGTACGGAAAGAAGGAAGAAAGAATGGAAGGAAGGAAGAATGGAAGGAAAAAAGGAAGAAAGAATGTACGGAAAGAAGGAAGAAAGAATGGAAG
>JAGDQP010009292.1:25321-59781 GCA_022664845.1 Lepisma saccharinum
ATATATCCAGGGAGGATACTCTTTCTCTATTTAAAGATACTTGTTCATGTCAGGTTTTTATTATCTATAGCGTTTGTTGTTAAAACAATATGATTGTTATAGATTTTATGTACACACTGCAATAAACAATTTCAACAGTGAACAAAAATAGAACAAAAGAATAACACGTATAGAACTTGTCAGCAAACTGCAGGAACTACACTTTCCAGACTGTCTTGGAGTTCTTCTCATCACCTTTTTAAGGCCCATAACTCTGGCACTCAGATCTTTAGAACTGTTTTATCAGCCTTATACCATCGCAGCAGGAGTGACACAAGAAATCATGCTCTTCCCAATAGTACAGAACCACTGCAATCGGCATCACTATTACATCTACGTAGTCCATTACTACAACCAGCATCCTGAAATGAGTTCGCCTTTCAAACCTACCTCAAATCCTTCGTTAGTTACAAGTAACTGCGCTATAACTCTTCTTCTTCAGTGCAATTTTACCACAGAAAGTAGATGTAGAATTTACTGTTTAATGAACCGGTCCCTTCTATTCTTCTGGTTTTCTGCATTTTTACATACTGCTCCCATAGGCTCACCTCCAGACGCAAATATTATTAATCAGTCATGATCGGTACGCATGAATCCTAGAACTTCTTGAAGTTTGATGCCAAACTGCTTTAATTTATGGATCACGTCAACAGGCTGAAGGAAACCTAAAAGTCATAATTTGTGCAAAAATGATTCCGATTCATGCATACGACCAAAGTCAGTAAACACTTACATCACTTACATTAGTGAGACAGGGTGCGACAGCTTCACGTGTCTGAAGCCAGGATAACAAGAGCCACACTAAGTTAAAAAAAGGGTTAAGAATGACATCTAGATGTCTATCTTGTGTTTAAGTGCGAACAATTCCACGACACATGACAGACTGACTCCCAAAGGCATAGCTGTAGGCCAAGGAGCAATGGCAGAGCAGTACTGCAGCTTGTAATGTCACCGAGTAACTATCACATAATAATTTAATTTTAATAGCACCTCGTACATGTGTAATCAGTTTTTCATCACTAGAGTATTTTCTAAATTCAAATCCTGTATTCATGTTTCCGAGTATTATTGTAGTTATAAATGTCAGTAAAAAGAATTAACAACAGTTAGTAGGAAAAAAATACGAAAATATATTAGGATGTAATAAATATTGAATATATTATATATATGTTTTAAAATATTCCGCCTGTGAGAACTTCAATGTTTCTCTGAACCATTATCAGTATACAAATTACTCTGAATATACAGGCTTGTCAGCAATTGATACCTCAAGCATTTGTAGTCATGGTGTGAGAATTAAAGAAGTTTCAATGGCCAGAGGTTAATGAGTTTAGGGCTGAATCCAAATAGGTTTTCCCTCCTTTTTCGTCAGTCATTCAAATTTGTGTATAGTTAAACAGAAAATAAGTTTTACAAACTATAGTTTGTTTCATACCTCAACAAAGAATATCATTAGTTTTGAAGAGACGTTAATAAAAACGTCGAAACTATATCAATAAACCTTTGGGACATGCGACTGTCCCAAAAGTATATTGACATAGTTTTGAAGTTTCTGTCAAGATTTCTTTAAATATAATAATATTAATTACTGACGTACGAAACACACTATAGTTGGTGAAAGTTATTTTTTTGTTTAACTTCTCTCAAATTTGAATAATTGACGAAAAATGAAAAAGGCGGTAAAACCTACTTGGATTCAGCCTTTTGTTTGCCCGCCTTGTAGACTGAAGGTTCTAAATTCATTTCCAAGGACTGGAATTCCTAAATGAGATTGTTTTCTTAATATCTAATAGTTGACTCAGGTGAATGCTGAGGTTGTGCCTTGAAATCAGTCCAGGGCTGTTATCATCACTATAACCTTTCTTACGATCAGTTTACTACTTCTCTGCCAGCAGCTTTAGGATGCTATAGAAGCAATAAGTATACATTTTTTAATGACAGCAGTTTAAGCTCTCTTTCATTAGAATATCAGCTAGGTATTGCTTTTTACCTATAAATCACACCAGTCTCTCTTTACTATACTATAGGTTATGAAAATTCTGAAAACAACACGTCACTTGAAATCACTCACGCCAATAACCCCTTACTCCTACTATAATAGCAATGAAAGAAACCACACAAACAGTATAAATACTAATCTAATTTTATTTGTGTCCTTCTTAAATGGAAGAACTCTAAAGAAAAAAAAAGAAACTTTTTACCTTTGAAATGTGTGCGAAAATCTTTTTTTTACGTAAAAACATAATGTCACAGTATACAAATAATGTTGTCATATATCATTTTGTGTCCTCCAAGATGACAAGAAGGGAATTCTAGTAATTTCTCTGAAGACGTCCTTGTTCTGTGACTAAAAGCAATGTTCGTTGTTGCTTACCAAAAAGAAGGCTGAGAATGAACAAATGACAATCATAGCACGTAATAAGCTCTTAGTAATAGTTAGTGAGTCGGATTGCATGATGAATGTGTATTCCTGTTCGTATGTGTGCAAGTTATAAAGAGAGAGAGAGAGACAGAATTGACGCTTTTCCGAAGGATGCCGTAAACTTTACGACTTGATGTTACTAACAAGAAGTCTGAAGTCAGATGGAATGAAATCCTCCCGAGTGCCATCTTCACCATGCCTTTAAAATTTTCACGCCTAAGTTGATGCGACGTGCTGAGAATTTACATGGAGTGTCCTTTTGAGGCTTTTCGAGACTTCTAGTAATGAAATTCAAAGACGGTGAGAGAGAGAGAAGGGATGGTACAAATAGAAAGAAAGACGGAGACATCTGGTCAAATAACACAGAAGGTCTTCTCAATGGAAAGCTGTTAAGCATGAAAATGGCATATACACTTGTGCCATTAAACACGAAAAGAAATGGTAAGAGTTTTCTGTAAAAAAAAAATATATTACCTTAGCAAAAGAAAATGGCGTAACACAAAGGAGAAGGATATAAAGAAGAAGTGGTTAAAAACAGACGTTGTAAAACGGCTGCAAAAGAAAACAGAAAGCATTGTCAAGAAAAACAGTACTAAAGAGTAAACCAAGAAACAAAACGTAAAAAAAGCAGGTGAGAAATAAGACCTAAATGAATTTGAGACGGACGAAGTTAAAGTAAAAATGTTGAAATGAAATTTAAAAAAAAAGTACACAGCAATAAAATCTGCATTTTATGACCTAACCTAAGAAATAAATGCTTTCAAAATGCAAATAAATTAATTTGTTTTCCTCTGAACTTATTTACACATATTAAAATGCATTACGCTTTCTAGTTAGACAGCTCTAAGCTTACAAAATAACAAAATTGTTGCTTATTTGTTTAACTTATTTAATTATCATTGTATTTTGTTCAAGAAAAGGCGACAGCTAGATAAACTGTCAATCAATTCTGGTTCTATTTCATTACGCTTTATACTTCAATGATTTTTTAAAAACAAAATATATTAGAGGACAAATATAAAGTGTGAAAAAGGAATTATTTCTTTTTAATGAGAATTATCAAATATACCTTTGCGCGTTGTTTTACTTTACTAAGAACTTAAAAGTAAATTAAATATATCTATGTGACGTTACAGCTCCAATCAGGCCACGGTCTGTGATACGGCCACCGTTAAATTGAAATTTGCATGATCAGCCAAGGATTCACAACACTGATTTTTCTTTATCGAATTATCTTTCCAATTAAGTTCACAATACTTGGTCAACACAAATCCAACAGCTCGACACAGGAAATTGAACCCGGAACCACAGTAGCGAAACCAAGAGCGTTAATCCCTCTGCTGTATAGCAGCTATGTGCAACATTACACATCGACGTCTGAGAATTATATTGTTATATATCATCCCATTAAAATCCTATGGAGATAACAATATAATCCGCAGGCATCGAATTACCATTCATCAAAATATCATTTAGATAATGAAAATAAAGAGGCTATTCATAGGGTATTTGACATGTCGATTTATTTAATTATAGCCTCTAGGTATGGAATTATTAGTACAATTGGTTTTTGTATTGAATAATGGACTTTTAACAAGATTTGACAATGCGAGCGACAGAAAACTGAACCCTTAGTGCCTAATATGGATCCTAGGTTACATACAACTGATTTTGTACAATTCAACTTCTATCAAACATATTTCAAACCGACAATTAATAATCATACATTGCTCAGACTCGGCAAAATTTAGATCAAGGATATGGAAATGTCTATAAAATGTTGTTAAAGAAGCTAAGTGCGGTTAAATGTACGCTAGTGAAATCATATGTAAATGGATGGCATTAAAATGTTCTAAAAGTTGCTGCCTACGTTACTCTGGAAACCCTTAAGGTTCCCTATTGGAACCACATTTTGTTCTCGATATATGCTAGTATATCCATTTAGAGATGAAGATGTTGATACATATGGAGACAAAAATGGTACGTAATACATTTAGAGATAAGATTTGAATTCAGCATGCAAAAGTTAATAAGGAAGACATATTTCCATCAATATTACAAGAGCCTGGTTGCCCTGTGTTATTGATTAATATCTACAGAGTTAATGAACGTAAAATCAGTCATCTTTTAAGCGAAGTTGTTGCATGACAATTTTTATTCATAATTATTTGGACATGAGTTTCTACATGTATGTTCAGAACACTAAAATAACGTTCTTATGCACTTTTCACCCAGAGAAAAAATTTCAATGATGCGAGTGACGTTTTCTGTTCTTGGTTTGTTAATTTCAAAGTAGCAACCACAATGTGATATCATCCGCTATATTTCCCAATGTGGAAATATAGTGCTTTCTATTTATCACTGGATTCAAGAAAATTAATAGGATATTTTATCAGTTGTAATTTCCTCAGATAACATACGTATGTGCCTATGGTGTCAGTGTTTCTACGACTCATCTACTATCATTAAAAACGTTCCAAATAAATAAATAATTCTAATTCCGTGAAGAATATGGTGTCTCAAGAATTTTTTTTAAAAAAACAATCTGTTTATGAAGAGAATGTATGAATTGTTTACGCCTATGGTAAGCGGAAATATTTTATACATATTTCCATTAAAAAGAATATATTATTTGGGTGTTCACCCTTTAAAATACACACTTTTCAAAATACACAATTACACCAACTGATTTTGTAAACAACTGATTCCTTTGAACAAACAAGCGGAATTTATATATTCTATGGTCAATGTTACACGCGGTCGACCCCTACAATATCTACGCGAGGTATTTTGTATTTTCTGGAGAATATTGCACTACTGACTACTGAGTACTGAAGCCCTGACAATGAGCCATCTGACTACGTACACGAGGTTTGTCGTCTGACTGTTTCTGGTGCACGCCACACCAAAACCATACGCTAATGTTATCTTGTTCCCATATTCAAGTTTACGACTCACCAGCCTCTATGAGTTTGGCATTCACTGTGGAGCAATCCTTCAATGTTTCCATGCGCTGAGTCTAGCACGCTTGCACTTACAGTGAGACACTGAGAAAGCCTTTGCAATGCATTCATAATTTATATTTTTGTATTAGCTTCAAATTAATTAATAGTATTTTCTCATCTTTGTACTTTGTGCAAAGTTTCCCTTTTAATCCTTGTGTAATTTATTTTATCCACCAACCATTTTGTAATGTTAAACGAACTAGATCTTATGTACTGGACAGAACAGATTAATGCATAAATTGAAAGAGACACATGAACTGAAATGTAATATGTTTTATCAAATCTTTTATTAAATACAATTGCATTTCACTTCTTGCTTTGTATTTACAAATGAGAGTTTGCATATTAAAAAAAAGAAAGAAATTATAACACGATAAAGTCATTCCAGGAAAGAAAAAAAAAACTTGTCATACGCAATTGTATATTGCGTCTTAGTAGCGCTTCTGTTCTAAATAATAATCTGGTTAATCTTGCATGCAACATTCTCATTTGTCAACAACATGTAGGTTGAAGTACAAAGAGCATTAATTTTGTGGTAAAATCAATTTATGTAATGTTCTTCTGTACCAGTAGAAAACTTTTTCATTGGTCGAAGTTGGAAATTGTAAAATAGAGAAACTAATTGTCTGTATATTAATTGTGTATTGGTATTTGTAATACGAAATGATTAATGAAGAATTCACAAAACGGAAATGTTATTAACTAATTTGGAAGCCAACAACAAGAAGATTTTTTTCTATAAAGTAATTCTATCTAAGACACCATAAATTTAAAACTCAGAACTATCTTTTCCTTTATTTTTTCTATCTTTCCCTGAAGATAAATTTTGGATGACTATAGGAATTAATATTCGATTTTTCGATTAGGACTACATAAATATAAAATCGAAAAGTTTCAACATTCCAAGTCATCTATTAACCTCCAGCATCATTTCTTTGCACATACACTTTCTTTTTCTTACTGGTACTATAAAATGGACGAGAATCTTTTTTCATTAATTACGATAAATCATAAACACAATTAATTTCCTTCTACATGTTGTAAAATATTATTGGTTACTAGGTAAAATTTTACGTCATTCAATTACTGCACCAAAACAGTAATAAAACGTTTATATTCCTAAAGGCACTCAACTAGAGAATTTTAAATTAATATGTAGCGAATAATAAATTTTTAACAAACTAAAGAAATAATATTTAATCAAGAAAAGAATATTGTTCAATTCTTTCTACGTGAAAGAACTACAGTACGCTGTTATGGATAAATCATTGATCCTAAAAGCTATACGTCAATTCTAGAAGCCAACGAATAAAATTGATATTGACGAATGAAGAAAAGTTCGAGGTATTCTTTTTTATATACCCCGAAATGTATGTAACACAAAATTGTCATATTTTGTATATGGGTATATGTAGCTCCAAGGTTTCTTCCAGCTTCCAAGAGGTTTTGGGTTCATATCCCAGTTGGATAATGGATATTTCTGAATTTTTAAAACATTATACTAATTTAATAGGGATGAACTGAAGTTAATAATTACTAAAATTGGCCTAGACAAAGTTTTGTGCAGTTTCCAGTTCTGTAGACCTCTGAGAGGAGTCTTGGCTAGCGCACGGGGGGAAGAGGGAAGTGCACAAGCAATCAATGAGAACTTTTATTACCTACCTCGCATTGAGTATTAAAAGTGTCTTCCCACCCACGATCACGCTACGACTCCTCTCTCGCGTCTCCAGAACTCAGATCGAGACAATAGGTTTATCAAATGTTTTATAATATATGATCTGGGATTGAAGTTACATTCATTGTCGTTTTAGGCAACCAACTCATGCAAAATAGGACAACTCTAAAAAATTATGATAATTGCAACCATAAAAAATATGTTACTTTAATGGTGTCCTCTTGGATTCTGAATACATCACAAGTTACAAAGTAGATGACATTACAGTTTTAAGATAGAGACTAAACTTTGGTTTAACAGGTCTATTTATCCTTGTGTTTTATACACGACTTCAAAAAGTCGTCATAATGTGAATGGCAAATAAGTAAAACAAGCTCGTTAGAAAGAAACACCGAGAAACACTAAGTTACATAGGCAGATATGGCACTTCATAGTCAAAAATGAAGTAGAATCTTGATACATACTGACATTAAGACGTATAATTTTAACAAGTAATCACATGTGTACGCCTCAGTAAATTTAAACAATATAAATGATTGGATAATGTAGCTGAGAGGGAAATTTTTATGCTTTTCTGCCGAGTATTAATGTCCAATAATTGAAAATAACATTATTAGCTGGAGAATCCTCCTTTTTCCAACATTTCCTCAAACATTAAACTTTGCTCAAATAGAATCCGTGGGTACATTTTGACTGTAATATGTTAAATAGACAGTGCTTACGTCATTATTTCTTGATATTACATCATTTCTGATGGTATCTTTTCATATTTGCCTGAATTTAGGACCAGAACTATACGCATTTCTACGTTTCTTTCCAAAGCCGTCGTTTTTTTGTTGGTTATAGCTTCACGAATTAATCAATCAATTTATGCATAGTTTTTAAAATATTATATTTATATATATATATATATATATATATATATATATATATATATATAGTATATTGTAGACTTAATTTCATATTCGTAATAGAGTATCTCTCTATGTTCCCATAGGCCTATGCGCTTTTCATTTTCATTTTGACATAGAAGAGCCTAGATAGCTATTTTCAATAAAATGTAGAAAGTAAGTTGCCCGTAAGTTATCCAGAATACAACCACACAATAGTCACGAAAGAATATTTATCGGGAGAGTCCATAGATGGTATATTCTTAGAACACGTACTCTCGCCCAGTTGTGAATAGGTTTGTTGCGTTAAGAGCTAAAATCGACATCATCCTACTATCTGCTGTCCTCTCTTACATTTATTAACACAATGTTAATTCAACTTCCACCACTTTCCGTAGAGACAGCAAACCACAGGAACGGGAAGATTGTGCAACATTATGAGGACATCGCTCACACAGACGGACGTTTCTCATTCTAGCACTTAAGGAAAATTTAGGAGTGGAGGATTGAGAACTGTAGGGTGAGAGACAGACTGAGGGAGAGGTAGAAAATGCATACTGCATATGCAATGTAACACAAGCACAGAACAAGAATATAATGGCACGACTAAATGTTTAGACATGTAACTTCCTTCTCTTTGTTCCTAACAGAGTTAGTAAAGTGTTGGTCTAGCAATCGGAAGATATTGGGACCCTATCCAGCGGCCGCTCATCCTGACTGGGTTTTTCCAATATTTTTTCTTAGTCACCAGGCAAATAGCCTGGATGACACCTACAGATTAGGCCCTGGCCGACTACCTTTCCCCACTAGAGTGGGGAATCTCAGCCTGAGTCTAAGATGCCTAAAGTCTATAAATAAATTAAATTGTTTCCAGTTCCTTTGCTTATGTCCTTGGTATTTAGACATAGACACAGTAAGGTAAATATCCCTTATTTTTTGAAGCAGAAACTAGCATATTTTTATCTCTATAATTAAGAGATATTTTAAAACTTGAAATGTATTTCGTTCCTCTTACGTTGGGGAATCCGCGTGCCCAAATTTGTTTTAAGTCTTAATCTCGGAATTCCGTGACGCATAGGCATGAAGAGCCAAGGACGGAGAAGACACCTCTTGATTAGATGATACGTAGTCAGGCGTCGTCTATCTTTGTCGTCATGGAATTCAGCTTCCTTGATCAGAACTCGTATTCATAATTCCAATAGTTCTTTTCTCGTCCTTATCATACGAAAGAATCGCAAACATTAAAGAATGTCTGCAATGGAAATAGGACCTGCGAAACTTTGCACAGTACAATATAATCCACATTCGCTCTTTCCAGTATAGTATTTGACATATCAGACCGGATATGAACTTAAAACTACTATAATGTTGTTGAATATATGACTTTTGTATGTATGGGATTTTAAGTTTATAGCTTAACGAGCTGTAAAGGCTCTGTATTATTTAATATATTTATTAACGATCTGTGTAACTAGGTAAATGATGTAGCACCCTTAACGAGCTATAAAGGCTCTGTATTATTTAATATATTTATTAACGATCTGTGTAACTAGGTAAATGATGTAGCACCCTCTACTTTATGCAAACGATTTGAAATTACTTGGTAAAATTACAAATTGTAAAAACATAGTAAGAGTATAGGAGTATATTAATGTGGTAACCCAATGGTGTCATAATAACAAAATGGAAGTAAATACGAAGAAAACAAATGTACCCGAAAAACCAATTACATTCCAAATACTTACAGTATAAATCTAACGTTATAAATTAAAGTGCAAACTGCCAAAGATCTAGGTATTAATTTCGACTCGAAAGGTAAATTTAATGAACACGTAGACATTTTAGCGCAAGAGTCAAAGAAAAAAAAATAGATTATATATTCAGTCAATGGGGTGAGTTAACAAGACTACAAACGTACACTCTATTATATAAAGTGCTTGCCAAAGCGAAACTTGAATTTGGAGTATTAATTTGGTACCAAGACATCATAACTAATACGGTCTTTATAAGAATTTTGTTTCAAGTTTGGGTTACCGTATTATGAGTATCGTTATAAATATTAGTACAACTCTCTTGAGCTTAAACCTTTGTACAGTGGAAGAAAAAATTAAGGTAAGTAATTCATTGACGATATACTATCAAAAGGCACAGTTCATTTTTATTGGGGAAAATAGGCATTCAGGTGCCAACCCAATTTTAGGAACTACAAATTACTAATTAACATAGAAAGAAACAACATTGTTTTAGCCAGAATGATTGTTAACTAGAACTATTCTTTAAATAATGACAGGACTTGTATATGAAAGCAATATAACATTTTATTATAGATATGGTTTCTATTTTTTATCTAAGGGACTTTAGAACATGAATAACAGTTTGCATATGTATATGTATAATATACTCTTAAATTGTATTTTGTGTGTAATATGGAATATTAATTTTTTAATGTGGTTAATATTAATTGTACTCTATTCTAAGCTTATATATTTATTTTATAAATTGGATTATACTCATATAATTGCAATTATGTAAACAAGTATGTACGTGATGCGTGCTTATGTACGTCTCTCTGATGCGTGCTGTATTGGCGAGAAAGCTGCTCATAGCACAAAACTAAATCATTTATTATTATTATTATCATAACATTACTTCGGTAAAAGTGTCCGAAAGATTATAAACATAGAATATTTCGAATATGTGTGGACGCGTGATGGTGATTGAAAATTCTATGGCACAATACAGTACTTGTGTTCAATAGTTCTCTTACGCTGTAAAGCAGTTTCTCGTTTATTAAAACAGACTGCATATACGTTTATGATTGCCTTATAGTAACCCACTATTTTGTGGAAAATCAATAAACATTTAGAATTATTCGAACTTTTCGTTTATTCGTCCCATATTGTCAGGTGATTAGAACGAATAATCGAGAGTTTGCTGCACATGTACTACCTAGGAACATAATATTACTAAATGTATATTTTGTAAGAAAATAACCACATGTTAGTAACAAATAATAATATCAATAATAGTCACGCATGTAAAGAAATCAAATAATTAATATTCAATCATTTGCAGCTATGAAGTAAATTTGCATATCTAGAATCTTCCATATAAATTAATTAATAAATAATGGAAAAAATATTAAATATTAAAGAGGAAAATTTAAAATAAATACAAACAATTAGTGTGTTTTACAATTGTGTTATTAGCGTTCCAGGTACAACTTCGTGTATCAGTTTCAATACACAAGAGAATTAGTGAAACGTGCAAAAGTAAGCCTTGTTACCCATATATGAGAAGACATGCACGTATGCTACTTATTTGCAAGCTCAGCAACACACGCAAAACTAATGCGAAGTTTGTTTGTGAGGCCATGATTAGCTAAACAGTAAAATCCCTTCTCTGAAGTGCGAGAAAACTGCACTCATCTCTATACAGCCGGGGAAATAGAATTGTGTGTTTCACTAAACCTGTTTTTGAGCCGTGGATTTTTCTCTAGCCCTAACGCTCGCCGCCATTACAGAAAAGTGTCACGTATACACTAGTGACATCTGTTAATCCCTGTTCTATGTAAATGTGCAGCGTCCAGCTCATCCAACTGAAACAATGGATACGGAATTGTACAAGAAAAACAGTCACATATCACATTATTCATCAAAGGTTTTTTTATTTCATTGTATGGACGTATATTTTTGAAAATTAATAAGTGTTTCAGAGCAGGAATGTTTATTTTTCTTATATTATATATCTTTCTTTATGTTTAAAACAAATTATCTATTCTTAAATTGTCTATAAAATATTTATTCTCTACATATAAAGCGATTACGTCAATGTGTATGTCTGTCATCAACAATATCGGGAACCCTGCATGACATACATCATTCTACTGAGGTTGATGACACCAACATCATGGTGGCACTCCTCCAATTTCTGAGGTGAAAATTTATAAAATATATATGTGTGTGTTGTGTTCTCTAATATATCGAAAACCAAAAGTCAAAATCTTTCACAACCTACACAATGTTGTTAGGGTAGAGAGATGAGTTCATTTCCACCAAGTTCGATATTCATCCATACCTCTAATTTTCCAGGATATCAATGTATCAAGCTGTTATCTTAAAATAGTTTGCAATCGCGCTCAGTAATGTTGATAAGGTTAAGAAACTGAATCATCCTTGTGTATTTTGTTCTGAAGAGACATAGGTTACGCTTGACATTAAAAAAAAATAGTTCTAAACATTTAATAGCTGAATACCAAAACGATAACGTTCAGTGTTTTAATAAACGAAATATGCGTTAAAAAAAAAAACAACAGAGGGAGGCGCGCTTTCAAGATTTTTCAGAGTTAATACCAGGGCTGGATTTACCACTAGGCCCGGGCCTAGGGGCTCATTGTTTTTAGGGGCGCACTTTGGACAAAAATTTAGTTAATAAGACAAAAATTTCAAAATTGAATAATAATAATAATAATGCCGTTAGGATAAGAATGATAAGAATACTTCCATTTCGAATGAACGTCCTCGAAGTAATGATTTATTTAGCGAGTTTATTCGCTTTGATTATTTGTAGTTAAAGTTGAGTGGAATTACCTATTTGCAGTAAACAATTTCGTACAGGCGGGTGCGTGAGGCTGTGCTCCCCCTCTTGCGCTTCATATTTGTTTGTATCATTATGGCCGTGCCGTGTGACCCCCTCCGCCCTTGGCTATAGCACCGATTGCTTTTCGATGCATTACGCTACCTACCCAATTTTTCGCCTTCAAATATGGCCACTCTGTCATCTCTTTGGTTCAAATGAAGTTCAGTTTACGCGTATTTTAATGAAGGAAAAATGTGGGGAAAACGTAGAGAGAGATATATTTATGATTCCGTGGGTATTTTTGCATGCGAGCACCTGGCAACACTCCGCTCCGCTTGTTGTTTAGCCGCACATGTTGATGTAACGTTATCGAAACCTGTGTGATCTAAATGCTTGTTTATGATGAATTGTGGAAGTAAATCAAAGCCTAGTGGTGCTGATTTCAAGAAAAAGCGAGAGGAAAAAGAACGGAAGGATAAAAAACCCTTAAAACAGTTTCCTAAAATAACTTCTTTTTTTTTGGACGTAGCTACAGCTAAAGTTGGGATTGTTAATGACGATACAAACAGCAATGTTTTGAATTCTGGTTCAAAAGTGAAGAATGTGAGGAAAGTCCTTGTGAAATCGAACCGGTACAGTGCCAGAGTGTTTTGGAAAATACTAAAACTAGTGAAGAAATTAGTGAACAGAATGTAAAAACTGCTGTTGATTTTGGAAGAGATCCAGCTTTGTGGGAGATTAATGAAGCGTTACAAGAACATGTGTGTATTACCGACGTGATCCAAAACAGTGATTTAGACCAGTAAGTCTAAAAGGCAGTACTCAGATAAAGTTCGATGTCTGTCCAAAAGTTTCTTTTGTAAAAAGCTTCAAAACGGTGAACTTAGAAATAGGCATGGTTGGTTTAATCACCATCGAAGAGCCGTGTTTGTTATTTGGGGAGCCTGGGACTAATGGATCATTTACTACCGGATTCAATGACTGGAAAAATGCTTCTCAACGAGTGCTTGAACACGAGAATAGTTTTTATCATAAAAGTAGCTTGAGAAGACTAAAACTGAGGAATACCTCGAAAGGACGTGTTGACGTTAAGCTTACAGAGGAACTTGAACAAGAAGTCCAGTATTGGAGGGAAGTGTTGAAGCTGATAAATATTTAACTATTAAAGAGCTGACATTGCGTGGAGATGTTGAACACCTAGATAGACTCGATAGTGGAAATTTTCTTGGTTTATTGCAATTGTTGGCTGAATTTGACCCTTTCATGGCTGAACATTTAAGGCGATATGGTGATCAAGGCTCTGGAAGTACGTCTTACCTGTCAAAAACAACATATGAAAAATTATTGTTCTTATGGCTGAAAAGGCTACAAAAACAATTTTTAACGAAATTAATGAAACTAAATACTTTGGTATTGTCGTAGACTCCACACCAGACATTTCACACGTGGACCAATTGACTTGTGTACTAAGGCATGTTGCAAATGATGGTGTGCCGGTTGAGCTGTTTGTTTGTTTCGTGCCAAATGTTGGACATAAGTCAGAAGAAGTGGTAAACGCAGTCTTAGGCCTATTTGAAACATTTAACGTAGACATTTCTAATTGCAGAGGCCAGTCCTATGACAACGCTTCGAATATGTCTGGCGTGTACAGTAGCGTTCAAGCTCGTATCAAGGTACTCAATCCTCTAGTGGAATATGTACCTTGTGCGGCACATTCTCTGAATTTAATAGGGTCTTGCGCGGCAGAATCTTGTACAGAGGCTGTTTCTTTCTTTGGAGTGCTACAGGAACTTTATAATTTCTTCACTGCCTCAACACATAGATGGGCTATTGTACTTCAAAAAATATTGTACTTCATACCTACAAAATCTATCCAAGACTCGATGGTATGCTCATCACAACGCCTGTCAAGCATTCACTGAAAACTGGGAAGACATTATTTGACAGTTTGAATGAAATTGGAAATAATAGTGGTGAAAAACTCTCAACAAGGAATGAAGCTAATGCTTTGAAAGAAAAGTTGAGTTCACTTGAAACTACTTTCATGTGTGTTCTATGGGGTACAATATTGGAAAGGTTCCATACAGTGAACGTAAAACTGCAGTCTGAAGGACGGAGGTAGGAATGATTATCACTTACTATGAGTCCCTTTGTGTTTTTTGTTTTCAGGAAATGAGAGCAAACTTCAATCATTTAGAAAATGTGGCAAAGAACAAAGGTAATGCAGGCTACAAACTACACCCTGAACGGAAAAGAAAGAGATCTACAAAGTTAGGAGAATATGGTGAACTTTCATTTACAGGATCAGATGACTTCCGTGTGAATACTTTTAATGTGATATTAGATTGCTTACATTCATAGCTCAAGAGGCGTGGGGAAAAATATAATCAGTTTCATAACAGGTTTGGATTTTTCGAAGTTGTTAAAGGACTGGAAGCCTCGGAAATCACCATGCATGTAACTGAGTTATTGACTGTGTATCCTCAGAAGCATGACCCTAACTCTCATTAGTAAGATTTTGCGTCAGTTAGATATAGTTGATGTTTAACCAAACGTTGACATAGCCATAAGAATTGTATTGAATGCTCCTACCACAAACTGCACATGGGAGAGATTTTTTCCACACTTCGTCGTGTGAAGAACTATTTAAGATCCTCAACTGGCCACGGCAGATTGACATCACTATCGCTTCTCACCATCGAGGGAAGGCTAACCCAAAACATACTGTATGATGATATCATAGACACTTTCACTTGGACAAAGGCCAAAAGGAAAGCACTTTAAATTTATGTTAAAAGTAAATACTTACATCAACCTGCTTTATAAAAATGACAACCATTTTCTTATAATATCATAGTACCCTTTTCTACTGTTTCATTTATTTTTTATGATTTCACTGTGATGAAAAATAGCTACTATTGAAAAGGTTATTTACTGTCTTTATTCAAAAGAACAATTTTGTATTGGAGTTAAAATATAAATTTCAACAATCAAAACAATAATCTTTTCTTTCCAACAATCAAAATAAAATATTTCTTTTTTATATTTTTTTCATACGCCAAATATAATTTCCCACAGTACAATTGCATGTATTGCAACAGGAGATACAATAATGAATGGGCATATGCAAGTGTACACAACTTCAAGAATATCCCACAAAATTCCAAATTCCGTTTTCTGTATATGCTCAAAGGAACTCCCTTCTAGGACCTGGGAGAGCTTCATGTTTGAATATTCCCCTATTACGGACGAAAATTTAAAACTATTTTCTTTTGTTATTGAAATAGTGCATATTGTGAAACTAAAACTAAACATTTCCTATAAGTTTATTTTGAAAATGTAAATTTGTAACAATACAATTCTTTCTGTACAGCAGATTCAACATAAAAAAGAAGTAAATTTTTTTTTTTTTTAAAAAGTTGAAACAAAGAAAGGTCTAAAATAACTTTATTTTATATTGTATTAACATTTTGTTTGTTGGTCGGGATGAACGGGCATCCTCGGGCCTAGGAGCGCCAAAACATTAAATCCGGCCCTGGTTAATACACAAACTATCTATCCAAACATTGGCCATCACAAAGCTCAACCCTATAATACAAACGAGACTTGCTAGCCGGGAAAGCAATATATATACTTCATTTTTTAACTTGATCTTTGTATTTTATGTACACTTTGAAATTAGTATTTCTCTTTGTTCTGTGCAATCAATCAATATATATATATATATATATATATATATATATATATATATATATATATACGAAAAAAGTTGCGTCAAGCTCTTCGGAGCGGTTACCAGCTCTCAACACCAGTCAAAACCTTTTCCAGGTATTTCCTTCAAATCTTGTAGATTATTTAATAAATACATCTGGTCTTCTCCCTAAATCCAGTTCATTTACCGACGACGATGGTCGCAATAGTTCTAACGACGTTAGTACGATGGCGCCACTGATAAACAGGTTAAAAAAACCGCCATTTGCACTTGAAAATGCAACACTTCGTAAGACAGTCAATGTTAAGAAACTCTAGGAAAAAGTTAATTTTATTTATTTCTACCTTGTTTCTGGTTTTGAGATCTTCGCTAGATGAAGCCTTGCTGTGTATATAAGAAACCTTTCCAGAGTGTCACTTTCACTGGACTAATATGTCTATTTGATTCCGTTCTTTTATAACTTAAATAAATTGAATTAAAGATTTTTTGTATCTACTTAGTCCACTGCTGGAAAGGAATTTTTTGAGTTTGTATATTTCCGACCTTCTTGATAAAAGATTAGCACTATCCATATGTCACGCTTATAGTTTTGTATTGTGCAAAGAAATTAGAGTTTAACCTGAAATCTTCTTTGGTTTCTGGTAAATCGTTGTTGTGGAAATGGTTCAACAAATATAATTATTAATAATTTGAACTACTGAACAATTTTAAATAAAGTTTAAATATTTATTGTCATTTGTATTGTTGATAATTTGAAATTAACGTTAATTGTTATTGTTTATAAATAGTTCAGTTTGAGACTTAGGCTTCCGTGCGCATGGCAGAAATTCAGAAGTGCCATCGACATGGCATTAAACACTAACATTCTTTGTGGACGCTTCCTGCGGTTGTACCGATGTTACATTTATGAAGTGGTATATCTTGCGGTAATGATTACTGCTTTGATTATTTTATTAAGAAAAAACTCACATATCTTAAGATTAGGGTACTTGCTAATGATATTACCATGCGACGTCCCCAACCTAATGATCCCAAAAGTGGATCACACAGACAAATAGGGTCACCAGGAGCCTAGAGTACCCACACAACGCATCTAACCTAACCTCTAGCTCCAAACATTTTCTACACCCCAGACGAGCGGCGCAGAAATGCCTTCCAGATTTAAGAATATCTGGGAAAGAGGATTCCAGATCCTTGTGATCACTGTAAAAAAAATAATTTAGATCGAGGGAGGAAATACCGGTAAGGCGACACC
Organism: Lepisma saccharinum; assembly: GCA_022664845.1. Taxonomy (NCBI): domain Eukaryota; kingdom Metazoa; phylum Arthropoda; class Insecta; order Zygentoma; family Lepismatidae; genus Lepisma; species Lepisma saccharinum. Next base: position 42,898 of record JAGDQP010009292.1, read on the forward strand.
TCCAATCTTTTAATTAGATCGTCAGTTCATACTCTGAAGTACCAGCTGGTTCAGATTAGCGACAGATTAAGAAGGAAAAACGCAAATCTTTACTTGGGAAATAATCTTAAACGATGATACTCAAAACGACTCATATGTGACTCATACTATGTCTTTACTCACTTCGAAGTCTACAGGGTGGCAAAAGACCATGTCTTACCTTTACCTTAGTAGGGCCCACACCTGTAGTCTGGAATCGCAATTCCTGAAATAAAGACGAACGAACACAACGAATGACGGTCGCAACTCAGTCCAAACGTAGTGTCATAACGCAAAACGCAAATAATATATATTAACACAAATCACATGCTGGAGTCACTTCATATTTCAACGCAGAAATAACCAGAAATTCAATATATAGTTCCTTTCCCAAGTCATCACTTCTCAGCTGGCGAAAGAATCCTACCACTGGTCTACAGATTTATGAACCGATCTAATCTAATTAAAAATCACATTACTTAAAACGATAAGTTTACCGAAACACAGAAATAATGAGTATCAATTGCTGTCAACTTCACGTAACAATTCATAGCTAATTTCCAATAGATATCAAGTTAAACATTAAATAACTCACTGCACTTTTTTAAATATTACCAAACACTGTAAGAGGATGATGAACTAATGCCTTATATCGTACCTGGTTAACTGAGAGGTTTCTACACTACGTTCACTGAACATAAACTCAAGATTGTTTTCGAAGAAATATAAAAATTTCATAATTTCAATTTATTGCTTTGAATGTACATATTTCACGCTTTCGGCTATGATAATTTTATCAGAATCTGAACAGAATTACTGTTGCATTGTAAAACAAACAAATTTGAATCACTGGTATACATGAATTAAGCCGAACTGAAAGTTATGTAGTCACACGTAAATGTCCATAATTTCTGTAATTATTAACAAATTTCGTTGATGTTTTCACAAATTATTTCCGAAATATTGTTGTACAATTTGGAAAAGTTTTAGTACAGTATTACTTACACGAAAGAAGTTCTAGTCCAAAAAGCATGATAATTAAAGAATCACTTTAAGCTTAATAATTTTGTGACGTCATTACAGACGATCACTACGTTATACAAAAGACGTTCTGAATAAATTTTGAAAATACAAAATATTGTTATAAAATATGATTTTTCATTGGAGAATAGTGGCTGGAGTTGAAACCAAAAATTATCGAACCATGTTGAATAAATTAAAATTTACTATTAGCGTCAAAACGGTACGCAAAAATAATCGAGCAGACATGTTACTAATTTGATCAAGTATGGAAAATATGCGGTAGCTGTCAAACATGGCTAACCGGGAATTTCGAATAGATATGGAAAAACGGGAGACGAGAAATTGGCATTTGATTATTGAAACCTAACGGACCGATATTTATAATGCAAGAATTCGGTCAATAGTGGCCCCATACTAAAATTTAGAACATATTAAACATTTTGACAAATAATCTCAAAACAAAGTATATAATTTAACACGGTGAAAATTTCGAAATGATGACGAAAAAGTCCTGATAGCACTTGTATCGGTTTTTATTCTTCTTAATACGATATATTATATTCTCCGGTATGGACGAAATCAAAAATTATATTAAATTTAGTTTTTACATCTACCTTTCGTAGACAGGGCTTAGGAAGTACAGGTGATGGAAAGCCCATGCATCTGGTCGCTTCGGTTTAAAAATTGGAACTAAACTAACATGGCGTGGGAGAGCAGTTCTCCCAGCAAACGGAGAAGAAGGCTGATTCACACCAATCAGCAAAAAACAAGTCACGAAGCATTGACTAGGGCCAATCAAAAACAAGCGTTAGATCCAAGGCATTGCTGCGTGACTAACGAAAACCTGGATGGATAACGATAAAAATCCAAAGCAAAATCCAAGCGGAAAACGCTCAAAGAGTCTAAAACCAACCAAAGAGAATGAGCTAAAGAGAACACACTGAAAGAAAACAAAACGGAGACTAAGAAAAATAAAAGGGGAGAAAAATAAAAAATAAAAATGGAACAGCAACTAGGCTGTTACAACCATTCCTAATGATATTAGATAAGTCTGACAGTCCAGGTTGTCATGCAGATCTGACATAGTGGTGGACCTATCTTCAGAGATACGGGTCAACTGAGGATTTTTTTGCAGAAAAAGAACGATCATTACGCCTGAATCCGGAGGTACGAGAATGAGCTATGTCTGAATTCTTGTAGCATTGTTTGCTATAACCATTGATAGAAAAAAAAATTCGATCCACAGAATACTAGTCAGTCGGAGACATCAATTACATATTCATTAGACTGTGACGGAATCACACCACAGTTACCTGTTCAGTTTACATAATACGTACGTTTAGAGTACGTAGAAAATGTAAAGTACCTGCTGTAACAGATTTCCAGTTTCCATTTCAAGATTACTTCCCTGAAAATAGATGTATGAAGGAGCTAATTAAATCGAGTGTTTGTTTCGTGAACTCATTCAAGAGCCTTTTTTGCAATGTATTTATAACTAGTAAAATATATCTCATTTCGTTTACACAAACCTAATTCTGATAGGTAGGAATGTTATTTACTATATATATAAGAAATAATTAGTCTAAACACACAATTATACTCAAGAATTATAGAGAGATATCATATGTGAAGCTTGAAAACAAAATTCATTATATCCCCTCGCAACAAAATTAATGATTTTAAAACCGAGCACTATCTGAAATGCGCTGCATCAAATATATTTTCCAACCCCATTCCTTCTGAGCATGAAACAAGGCGACAATGTTGTTCATTTTGAGTACAAAAAGATTCTATCTTCCCGTTCGTTTACATTTTCTGCAAAAGTAAAACAAAAATAGATTTCAGATCTCCTTAGTTATTTATAGCTGTTCTGTCAAGTACATTAATTAAAAGCCTCTCACGCAGTTGGAAACTAAACATTTATTTAAAATTTAACCAGGATTCTTTACAATATAGAGATAAACACAATCTGCAGAAAGAAAACACTGTGAGTAAGATATACACATCTACCTAATATGCATATGGTAGGGTTAATCGACTACAAAATCATGTAATATGAGCTGTCGAATAACAATGCTAACACCTAAAGCTTAATTTACGTAGATTTAAAGCTACAAATTTGTTTATTGTCGATATATTGGCATGAAACAAAGACTTTAAATAATTGAAAGTATATATATATATTTTTTTCTACTAATACTTCATATTTAAAAAATCAAAGCAGAGAGCTCATGATGCAATCTTACCTTTCACGCAATCTCAAAGCATGAATCAGAACCTTACTTATTGCACAGCGTGAAACCCTTGTTCTTGGTCTTACCTAGAAAATAAAATAAAAAGAACGAGAATGTAATATATTAAAAAGAAGAATAATCAACAACATCTAACATGAATGTAGGTAGTGTTCTATATTTAAGAAGATTTACTGCCCATCACGTAAAAATGATGTGATATTAATCACGGAAACATGGTGAAAAACTTAAAAGAAAAAGAAAAGCGTTTTCTTATTTTTTCTTATTTCATACAATTTGTTATAAGTCAGAATAGACTATTGGAATTTGAGAGTAAAAATCTTCTCGTGTAGAAAATTCAGCACGCAATGCAAAATTGTACATAAAAGAGAACATAGGGCAAAAAACGTAATATTTATTTACAGTTAGTAACCCTGTTTTTCCTCTGTTTATAAGCTTAACTACCATTGCATACATTGCATTGCATGTCTTCTTCTACCACGCTCACTGAAAAACTATATACTCTGGTTTCAGGAATATTTCAGAATCTTGTGTTAGCCTTAAACTGTCAATGCAGCATGCCCAAAATCAAAGGGTAAGGTTCATTTAAACACGTCTGATGAAATAGAATTTTGAAACAGGCCAATGACTATTGAATTTTGATACAATCAGTACTTGAGCATTTAGACTAAGACATTACACATGACATCTTTCTTTCAACAATCATCGGTCAAGATAAACAGAGCTGAAACAGGGTATAAGCACTAATGTTCGTTTTACTATTTCTAAAGTAAATTAAACTAACTTTAGATTACTTGAAGTCAGTTATATTACGAGGGATCGCCCAGATCAAAGGCGTTACCCTTACATGATCCTTAATGCTTGTTGCTAAATATTTTTGTGTCGTGTTTTGAATAGTGATATCTAATTTTTCCTTGTAAAGTGCGCCCCTGTGAAGGTTGCGCCTATAGGCCCGGGCCTAGTGGTAAATCCGGTCTTGACTGTTGTCCTTCATTATATATACGATGGAATTTCAACACTTGCTCTATTAAAAAACCATAGGCGCTGGCTTTACATTCGAGAGGTTCTGAGTTTCATACTAGTGGGCGCACATAGTGACTGAGGTTTTCCAAAGTTTTTCCACAGCAGACAGATGGTACCTTCAGTTTAGGCTCTCGTAGACTTCTTCCTATATTCTTTCCCCTACCCATACTCAGTCTGAGCTATATATGCGTGAAGTTCACAAAAATTCAATTCAAATTAATTTCATTATTAAATTAACCTTGATAATGAAATTCTTACGCAGGGAAACATGTCTATGCAATAATGTCTCAATGATAAACGTTCTTTGAAATTACTTCGACTATGATTTGATAAATAGACACATCTTGATTCATTACTTATGGATATATGATATAATTTGTGATGATGAATTCAAGATACGAAATTACGCATATTTCAAAATTGCATCAAAAGCACATTATTTTTTTCTTTTTTGTGGTCACCTACATACTGGAACATTTTAACTGTGGCGCCATTTTCCAACGCTCAGTACATGTTTCCCAAATATTATATTCCATTTCCTGTAACCCCCTAGCTGTGGAACAAGTCTTAGATATCTTAATTCAAGAGCTCCGTATAACAATAATTCAACTCTATTTGAAAGTGAAATTCAGATTATTGTGCTTTCTGGTGTACCAATCGAAGGTATATTTATATGCAAGACGGTTGAACCAGAATTGGTCGTTTAGTATTATTTTAACTCTCTATTACTTGCCCTGTGGTTGTCAAATGTTTGGATTAAGAACTACAATACAACATTGCATTAACCCAATACAACATACAACAATACAGCATACAACAATACAACATACAACAATATATTAAGAAACAACATGGCAAGAAGTGAAAAGTTTAGTTATGAAAGAGATGAAACTAAGAAAAGATGCATGTGTATATTGCCGTTAAATGGATGTCTGCATTGCAAAATACACAAAATTCCTGACAGTAAATTACTTGTTGTTCCAAAATGTACCCAAGTGCCTTTAGTATCGAAAGTTAGTGTAATTTTGATGTCATATGTTGTTTTAAAATAACAAAATTCTGGTAAAAGTAGACAAATTGTGCAAAATTTCAGTTCATTTGTGGGTTACAGTGTCCAACTTACTTTTAACAACATTGGAAAAATTAAGCACTAACCCACACAGCACAAGTATACGTCCAATGGACATGCACTGAATGCATCCATACCATACAATATGTGTCCAAAGGACATCCAATGTAGGAGCCGAAGGACGTCCATCGGACGTCTAAAGTATACTCGATTATTATGTTCAATGCATGTCTATATGAGGTACGATTATGGACAAGAGGGGAATTTAAGAAGTCCATTGGAGGTACCGTAACACGTACACATACCTTCAATGGACATCCATACATTTTTGAAGCCCCACATCAGGGCTTCTTGACGGAAGGTTACTGAATTTTGGCTGTATATTGGTATTCATATTTAGTTAGACGTTGTTCATTCCCTTCATGATTACTGTGAAATTATTCAGTTGTCTTCAGCGGGATTTAAACCTTAGACCTTCCCATTTGTAGTATGTCACTCTAACCACTCGGCTACTGAGTTGTCTTCAGAGCAACTAATATTTTACGGTTCCTTTTATGTTTCGAAGACTGTTTCTGAATGTCTTATTGCTACCGTCAGGAAATTTTCAGCGTCGTATTTTTCTGGACGTAACATCTACCCGGTTGAATTTTAATTTTATTTATGGCCTTCAGGCATTTAAGGCTGAGGCCGTTATAGGGGTGAGGAAAGGATGCGGGAAGGTGTCGGCTAGGGCCTAACAAGTAACACTATTTCAAGTGGATACTCAGATCTAGAAGACAAATTTAAAATCAACATAAGAAACTGAGTTGGTGTGTAAAATATTCGGCCAGTGTTGAAGAGAAATTGATGATACAATAGTCCGATGCTTGTCTGTGAAGAGTGATATAAAAGTGTTGAAATACCACTATATGTTTAAGTTACTGAAACAAATGAAAAGCAAATACACAGTAATGGGTACTGGTTGGAAGACGCTTCCTTGTGGAGGGTATATTCTTCATGGCCGCCATCTTCAAATCCACCATATTGAATCTCGATTGTTTTTTTATTTAATGGGAAGGAGGTCATGTAATATGTCATTCCGAGCTAGAATTTTACGACAAATACGTTTCTGAAGTCAGTTTTGCTGTAAATGTAATATTGTGAGAGATAAGAGTATGTGACGCTAGCATGGGGTAATGATAAAATAGCCTAGAAACACAATTTCTTCTCGAAATAACGACGTAAGTGAAACCTAAACGTATACAAATTGTTCCTGAGTATAGTGCCCTATCGATATCGATTTATATGCATTTGGGTTTCATTTCCGTCTTTATTTCAAGGGAAAATGGTTGTTTTCAAGCCATTGAATCATTACCCCATGCCAGAGTCACATACCCTCATATCTCACAGTATTACATTTACGACAAAACTGACTTCAGAAACGCAGGGGAAAAAAACAACTTTGTTCTGCCCCATCAGTATGTTAGCTTGTTAGTATTCGTGTGCCATTCTGCGGATTCTACTCATTTTTTTTACACTTATACCAGTGTGGGTCTCTGGTGACAACGAGTATAGCGACGTGCAGCTATCAGTATCATTTGACTGTCTGTCACCGTAGTGCGCGGCACTGAGTGTAAACTATCGCCAGATATTCATAAGTGGTGTACCAAAGACAATGCTATTCAAAACTTTTCCCGCCAATTTCTCTTCAACTACTGGCCAAAGGCACCTAATATTTTACACACAAACTCAAACCGATTGCAATTGGTTTGGGAGATATTAGTGATACAATAGTCAGATTCTTCTTGTCTTTGGAGTGATATAAAAATGTTGAAATATCATTAAATTTTTAAATTGCTGAAACAAATGGAAAGCAAAATACATAGTAATGGGTACTGGGTGAAAGGCGCTACCTTACGGAGGGTATATTCTTCATGGCCGCCATTTTGAAGTCCGCCATATTGAATTTCGATTGATTTTCTTAAAAGGGAATGGGGTCATGTAATATGTCATTCTAGGCTAGAAATATGTTTCTGAAGGCAGTTTTGTCGTAAATGTAATATTGTGTGATGTAAGGGTGTGTGACTCTGGCATGGGGTAATGATTCAATAGCCTGGAAAAAAACATTTGAATGTGTACTAAAGTAAATGTTTTCTGTTATGATCAGGGTTCAAACCAGGGATCTCTCCCAGAGAAAACTAACTCTGTTCTAGTTTCGCCATGGCGATTCTGCGCCAAAATGATCATAATAATTCTTCTACTGGTCACCGCACGTCAGATTACTCGTTAACCATTTACGCCTTTCTTATTGGATGACAGATTCTAGAAAAAAGAATTTATAGGGATTTTCCTAGATTAATATACAAGGTGTGGTTATGATCTGAATTTTTGGCATCTGAATGTTTGCATGTAACCTACAAATGTTATTGCTTTCTCACTGAAATTACTAGTTGCCATACCAGAAATTTTTGAAATGAAATAGTTGTAATTGTGATTTTTTTTAAATGTGTCTTTAATTTCGTAAATACGCATTGATTCAGTTCAATGAACTTTCGGTAGATGCTGATATAACACGAATAACAAGTGTTAATTTTAGTATCTTCAAAATTCTTTAAACTGTATTCCGAGCTGATTGTTTACAGCAAACTTCATTTTATTTCGTGAAAACGTTTTATTTTCACTACTGCGGATGTTAATGTTTATTTTGTAGCAGTATCAAATTGAAAACGCTTTAGTACGACTGTTTCAATTTCGTCTAAAATTGCATTTTGTTTCTCCCTTACGACTAGAACGAACAAATTTAGACCTGTTGTCGCGTCCATTTCATGTCCAAACTTGGATCTTTTTAGGATGACTGCTTTGAACGTGCTTCTGGCGTCCATTGGGAGTCCCAACTTTGATCTCTTTTGGATATCCAGTTTTGGATGTCCAGTGGATGTCTTTTGGATATCCATTGTTGAATTTGGACGTAAATTGGACGTTCTAGTACCATTTTTGGACACTTCATTATTTTAGTTAGAAACAAATTCTGATAATTGGAGTTTTCTAACGTCTCTGTTTTATTTTCCATTACCTCTGTAAAGTGGATTGGATAACTGTTGCACTCAACTGTTTAAACCCTCCATTCCGATAATATATTTGTCATAGAATCAGCTATAATATTTCTGTGAAAAGTCGACAAATTACTGAATTGAAAGAATAAAAGCAACTTTGGGTTAGTGTCCAAATATTGGGTTTACTCTTTACTATAAGAAGAAACTCTGTGTGAGAACTGGTAAAGATTGGTTCCAATAAAACCGAGAATTGATTTAGTGAAACACACACATACAATAAAAGTTTATAGATGGCAGGAATGTACTTAACTATGTTTAAGTATATCAAAATGCTTACTAGGGAATGTAATCAAACCTGAGAGTTTGCAGATCAAATAAAAATAATCTTCTTTTCCTGATCTTGTCAGTCGTTTATCGATATAGTTTGGTCAGTGAAGCACATACACTACTTAAAGGGTGCGGTTACGAAAGAATTTATGTTAAATTGAATTTAAAATAAATAGTCTTTGTTCAAAGTATATAATTTACATCAGTGTGGTAAATCATTTATTTCTATAATATGAGCTAATTTCATTTTTATCGTGTGTCGTTTCAAACTCTCTATTTGTTTTTAAAATATTAATGTGCCCATTATCTGCAATGAAGTATTAAATCCGTGGAAGCATTGATTTCACTATCTGTAATGCCCTTGACCATGTATACAACAGACCCACGAGGAAATGAATTATTCCGCACAACAAAATGAAAGAGGTTCTGCTTCATCACGCTAGGTAGGCGTTAGTGTCGTTTTTACGCGGACTAAAGATGGCTCTGCTAAGTATTCCCGCACGGATGCTTGCATAATACTGAAATGTCTATAGTACAAATACTCTAGGGTAGCGTCTTTCTCCAATGGACTAAATACATTTCTATACTGTATTTCCACTGAAATTGAACATCTTTGAGTAAATGTAACACATCTTTCATACTAAACGTCTTATAGATAATTACTTACCCCTGCTATCACATAACAAAGTAATCCTTACGGATAATAAATAGTGTTTGATTTTCTGAGACCTGGCTGTCTTTTGCCATTTTTAATCCAACGTTTTTCCACTGCCAATAAGCTTAAGGAATAATGAAAGCTGCTTTATAATGGATCATAAATCAATAATTAAAAAAATAATGCTTGAAAATGTATGACGCTTATTGTTCTACGTACAATAGAACAGAGCATAGAAATTTGTTTCATGTTAAATATCTGGTTTCAAATTTAAGAATAAGAAATCCAATATTTTCTTCCGGAACATCATTTTTATTTTGAACAATGTCATGGAATTCATTTCATTTTTTTATTTTTACATTGCGGAACAGCAAGACTATTCACAAGAAGAAATTTCGTTATGTTTGAAACTGTATATGTAGAAAGAGCCGTGGGTTTAGATTGTGTCGGTACGCGAAAGGGAATCGTTTGGATTTCTCCCTGTCCCTCCCTTCCACCCCACTCTCTAGTCTCGATGTAAAGCAACATACATGAAGACGCTTCAATTTTCTATTCTTTGTTCTGCAGTGTCTCAGCTGCTATATATCTTCCTCGTTGCTCTCTCTCTGCCGTGTTTTTCATTCGCAATTCAAATTTGAAATATGTTTTCTGTGCGGGGAAAATGTGAGGTTTCGGATGAGCGGGAATTGGGAGAAGAGAAAAATTACTCCACAAGAAAAAAAAAGAAAGAGGAAAATTCTTTCACTCTAGGTTGAAGTAAATTATATACTCTTCCTCTCCCAAAAGTGGATATTTCTACAACGTCATCGAGCGTTATAACAACTGCCTTGCATCATCGGATGTAGGGGTTGTATTCTTCATTCAATTTGTCTACTGACACGCACAGCTGTTGATAATGCCCCGACCTCCCGCATAGAAGACTAGCTTCTACTACAACTACCATTAAGAGTACTTGAAGACCACAGGAAAAGAACGCGCTTTGTCCATTTGCTTTATTTAACAGAAGACCATTTTAAATGTCCACAATATTAGCATTGTGTACATCTGTACACCAAATATAGACCTGAATCTGCAAGACTCGGAGTCGTCGGACCGGCGCAGGGCTATCGGTGGCCGAACTATTGTGTGATTGGGCCTACGTCGGCCGATGAGTCATGCTGATCTGATAGACAGACTACCTTCATGCATAAATAGTTTATTCAAATGGCTTTCAAAGAGCAAAAAGATGACCCTATTATCTCAATATGGCTAACCATGGACAAAGAATCTTCTTTCCTTTTAGTCTTGACTTGTGTTTCTTGTTCTACTTGCATTACTTCGACTAATACTCTTCCAAACGCTACCACCTATACATTTACTCACACTACTATTAGTACTACTGTTACTTGTACTACAACCACCACTTCAACTATATTACTAGTAGTAATCTTACTATTTTTACATCATCAACAACAAAAACTATTACTGTTATCACAAATTCTATTAGTGCCGTCAATACTTCTAGTATTACAATATCCACAACCAATGTTGCTACTTTTATAACTGCTACTGTCAATATTTACTACCCACTACTAGTTCTGCTTCTACTACAACTGCTAGTAATATTACTAGATCTTTAACAACACCTTTCTTGTTAAAGTACAGCTCATATCATGGAGTGTTATCGGTTGAAAGCTTTGGTGCGGCTGAAATATGGAGTGTTACCCACTGCATCACTATATACATATATTTTTGTTGCAATTTGCGTGACCCGTTCTTAAGCAATTTGCAAAAAGGCATTTCCGTTCAAGTATGGTTTCCATCAAATGTTATTTCCACATATATTTTGTTGGTATTGTTTTTGTTATTCAGCCAAACCTCTTTGTCTTTCTAGTCGGAAAAGGGCAAGAGGGTTCCATGAAATTGCAATCAGTGGTTTGAGTAGGCCATGCCATCACTGCAAAGGATAGCATTGCAAAGTGTCCAAGTGAAGTTTGAGACTTGGATTTGTGTGATTACTTTGTTGATGAATTAGTCTGTAAAGTTATTAAGTTATTTTGTAAATAGCTGTTCGTAAAATCCAGTTCTCAATCTTTCCCTTCACCTTTAGATAATTTACAAAAACGATTGTATTTTGATTTGAGTATTTTGTAATTTGATTCGAGTTCATGATGGTTTAAACGCCTGTTATCTTCTTTCTACCACGCTTGGGTTTTCTCGTGAAACCCAGTTTTGTATGTTTTCTTCTTGTATTTACTTTGTTTTATATTTTGTTCAAATTTCAGTTCAAATATAGACTTTATATGGTATGTCATTGTTTTTTGTTTTGTTTTAAAAAAAAACAATTTTAGGTCTCTTCAAAGCAAAGGTATAGCAAAAGGGACCGGCCTGTCAGTCCGTGTCTCTCTACTACAAGATGTAGAAAAATGTTTTAGGTGTCGCTGAAAAGGTCTCGGCTAGACCATCTCTGAGCCGCCGGAATAATGTTGATTGGTATAGTAGTTCAGTGTTGCCAACCCACATTTCTAAAATAATCAATTGTGTTTCCATTCAGTTAAACCTAGCTGCACAAACTTAGCACAAACATTATTCGACAAAATAGAAAAGCACTGAGCGTTCTCCTTTACCTACGTACTGCAGTTCGTCAGTGTTGCCAACCTAATTTATAAAAAAAAACAATGCTTGCGTGGCCAAAATGGTATCAAGGGACCAAAGCTTTCGCAATTGTTAGTAGAATTGTAGCTGTAATTTGTTAGAAATAAAATAAAACACTGGAAAATCAATTTTTTGAAAACAAGTCGAAAAGAACTGGTTTTGAAATATAGTTCATAGATTCACTTTGGACTCTCCACTTTTTCTGAAACTGATTTCACATATTTACAAAACGTTTTCACGGAGGACAATAAATATGTTATATATATATACTAGATACCTAAATACAGATTTTTTTTTTATTAAATGAGAGAAGAGAGGGCCCTTTTTAAAAAACAAAAACAAAAGAGAAACTTATTGTTTGTCACTTTTTTTTTAATTTTGTAGTAGAAGTTTGTATAAACGATTTTGCTTGTGTGTTTGTTCTTTTTGTGAAGCACTCAACTGTGATTTGTAGCTTACACGAACAATACTCTATCATATAATATTGAACTTTTTTAAAAAAAAAAAAAAAGAGGAGGGGTAAATGAAACTGACGTTGAACATAACATTGTTTCATCAGTCTATACATTCAAAACGGAAGAATCATCCGCACTGTAAATATCGAAGTGAGAGAAATATTTAGCTACACAAAGACACCGACACATACATGCATATGTATTGTTGATATATATATATATATATATATATCATGAGAGGCTGTAAGAGAGAGAGAGAAAAAGCACATGTAAGCTTTTAATTGGGTTGACAATATTCGGGTAGGGGTGAGGGAATAGGAAAACAATTCCCTGACACCGATAAATCTTTTCTCTCGTTCACGATCCCTCCCTCCCTCGCTGGGAGATTCCACTCAAATTGGCTCAATAGATCAGAAAGGACGAAAAGCCCTTTTCTGGCTAGATTTATTTTTACAGTAAAAAAAAGAGAGAAGGAAAAAAAGATGTGATAATCATATTAGTAAACCAAAACAAACCATTGATATCGTATATTTGTGGTAAAACTTATCTATTGGCTATAAATCAAACACTGACAATTATATTTTGTTTCATCCTACAGCGAAATCTGTTCCATGTTCAGTCATCGAACGAAGTGAATGCACAACTCATCTAATTGAACGAGGAATGGTCTGAAAAATGAATGTGCGAGTTGTACATATTTTTTAAAGTAGAGGCTCCGTACAGGAAGTTTTAACGGAAATTGCGTCATCTGATCATACTTCCGAGGCTACCGAAAAATATAAGAGTGAGTCCATATTAGGCCAAATTTCTGTGCTTGCACATGTTGGTGAAGACCGTCTCAGAACGGCGAAATCATACGTCGCTTCTTTCCTACTCCGAATTTTGGAAACAGAAAAAAAAATGTATGTGAGTAATTACTTACTGCTGAAAATACTATATTTGATGGCACAGTACACTACGATAAGTTTATACACATACAAAAGAAGAAATATCGAAATATCTGAAATGATTTACATGTACCATCTTAATCGATTTGCAATATTATTGCTAACATTGTCCATAGGTTGCCAGCCTACTATAATTAAGTTCATGGTTTGTATCAATGACCTCTATCTAAAAGCGATACTGGACTGACTGTTGCCATTGAAAATTTCATGAATATATGATGCCAGGCGTTGGAGAGGCACTTGATCTCTTTTGTCCACTTCCCGTCTAAACCAATATGGAACAAATTTTCTTTTACTAATTCTTGAACGCTTGATATCGGTGGGCAACACGTTTTTTGTTTATGTTTTAATTGTTGCAAAAAGTAAATATTATTTGCCGTATTTTCTATTATATGCAGCAGGATATACTATTATATGAATTACCAGGAACCTATGTGCACAAAAGACTAGGCGAATCGAATCAACTAACTATTTTATTTTCTTATTTTCTTAAACACATAAAATACAAAATTAATAAAATCGGTTTACGCCAGCACGACGAGTGACTGCTTAGTTTCGAAAGATAGATGCCAGAGCAAATATTTAAACTCGTTTTCCCACTTCCAGTGTAATCCAATGTGCGTCAAAGTTTTAGTTCTCAGTTTTATACGTTTCTTATTGCTATGCGGCCTGTTTATTGATTTAAATCTTATTCCCTGAGTTGTTCATATAATAGTATACCCTCTTTTGCATATAATAGAAAATACAGCAAATAATATTTACGTTTTTTGCAAGAATAAAGACATAAGGAAACGGACCGCACAGCGATATGAAGCGTAAAAACTGATTTAGAACCGGAAAATTAGCCCATATTGGTTTAGAATGGAAGTGGGCAAACGAGATTAACTGTCCTCTCATATAATCATGAAATTTTCAATGACAGCAGTCAGTCCAGTATCGCATTTAGATAAAGGTTATTCAGATGTACTCACAGAGCATGAAATATTACCAATACATTTTTTAAAAAATCTCGTAATTTTAGAAACAATTTCTTTTCTGAAAAGTGATAGAAAAGCATTTTTTAATTATTTTCTTTCATGCTGACAAGAATTTTAATGTCAGGGGGTTATTTTGTAAATATTTCCATCAATGATACTATATATGTTTTAAGAAACTGTATATTTCACAATATATTCCAGTATTGTTTCAAACCTTTGCTGCAATGTGCTTGAAAAGAAAACACATGTATATGTTTGGCCAACATGTATAATGACACTTTTGATAAACCTGTGTTTAAAACATTAGTTGATTTTGACGTTTACCAACACAGAATTTCGAGCCATAAAGGCAATGAAAGTAATATTAGTTCTCAGTACCTGGCAACGCTGTGAACAGTGATATCAAAAATATTGCAAAATAATTGTGACAGCATTATATATCATTTCAGGTCTTTTAGATGCTTCAATATGTTTAAACGTACTGTAATGCATTCTGCCAACAAATATACTAATTTCTGTAGTAAGTATTGAAGCTTATGTATTCTCTTTGTCTCGTTTTATGTTTTCAAAGTTCGGAGTAGCAAATAAATGACTGATGATTTCGCCGTTCTAAGACTGTCCTCACCAACATGTACACGCTAGCAAATTTGACCTAATCTAGACTCACCATTACGTCACTTTCGGAGGGGCAGGATAGAGTAGCAACGATACGGTGGGAAGTATAAAATGTGTGTTTCTATATCGTAATTTATGGAATATTCTTTGGGTTAACTATAGTAGTGACGCACCAATTTTTAGAAATTGACAGGAGGAATTGAGATGATTGTGTGATGTTTGAGAGTATTAGGGAGGTAAATATTGATGTTGGTAACATTTGAAGTGAAAGTGAAAGAAGTGGGCTCATTTTCATGAAAGCTTACGTTACTTGCGATTTGGGTGAATAGCCAATTGACATACGTGTTACACGTAGAACACATAATAGGGGGTCTTAAAACGTGTTTCAATTGACTATTCACCCAAATCGCAAGCTTTCATGAAAATGAACCCTTAGTAATACAGTGAATAAGTAAAAAGTGTACTAAATGTAACGTTTTCACAAATGGCAAGTTTGTAATCGACAATAAGTGATTATGACAAAAAGGATAATTAAAATGTTAAAATCAAGGAAAAAGCGTCTTCAGATGCTGCCCCGGATTGTTCAACCAGTGTTATTGTGTGAGAACTGTTTAAGTTAGAGAAATACTAAGGTTAACTAAATACCTATAAATCAGTTATTTTCAGCCGTTTCTATTTTAGCTTAAATGTTAGGTTAGATCAGATTGGGTGAGTTTATTATAAAATCTAGGAAACTACATAAAAATCTGGAGTCTTTACACGCGCTGAAGCTCGATGAATTATGAGAAGTTTAATGCACGTCTACCTTATTTCCTTTTAGGATTATAGGCATTTCACAGTTACGACTCATTGCTCTACGTAACAGTGAATCGATTTTGTAACAAATGCTGGAACAAAATCAGATTACCGTTACTTGCAGAAAGGAGTCGGAATTGTGTAATACTTATAACCCGAAAAGGAAAAAGGGATCCCTACATTATAAGTTTCATGATTCTCTCTAATTGAGGAACATACTGTAAAAACATAATATAATTTAACCTAACCTAATATCAAGTAAACCTAAAGACGGTTGAAAGTAACTGAATGAAGTAGCCTTAACCGAAAGTTAAAACTTTTTCAATTAATTAAAAGTAGATAATTTACTGTCTTATAAAGAATTAGGTTTACTGTCTTTTGTTTACCAAATGTTTTCGATTTGAATTTTATTGTTGTTTTATATGTTGTACGTTTTATTAGAACGAATTCTAGATATTTTCCCGAATGGCATTATGACCTACCTTAACCTAGCTTCCTCCATACCTAACATAAAGCAAGAAAGTGAAATTGAAGCAACTATTTTAAATTTCTATATGAACCTAACCTAAAATATGGTAAGTGACAGAATGATGCGGGAGAAATCTTGAGCCCAACCAATTTAGTGACGTAATATTACCTTCCTGGAGCATTTTGCCACATCTGCTACAACTTCGTAGTCAACTGTATCATAATTACTATTTTTCTGCCTCTAGGACCACGTATAAATTGTAAGTTTAATTTAAATAACTCCTACATTAATTAATGAACAAAACTTTTAGAGGTAGTATTATTGTTGAAATTGTTTTCATAACTTGATTGGAAACAGATCTTAAAAAATATAAAATCTAGCAGTAGAAAGCTTTTTACTTGATGCTACTACTATTTAATCCTTAAACGTTCTGAAATTTATTAAACTGATATGATTACATAAATTTATGCCAGTTGTGTAACATTGCAGTAGAGAAACTATCATTTAACACATACCGGTTTTATTTGAAGTATCTTGATATGTATGTGGCTTATTTAGCTTCACATTTCAACAGAAAATGCGTGAACAAATTA
>JAGDQP010009293.1:0-52765 GCA_022664845.1 Lepisma saccharinum
AAGGCTAGGATATTCAATTTCTCCAAAACAATTTTCTGCTCTCCTGGAGGGAGTGTCCGAAATTTAAACTGGGATGAAGTTGGAATAAAGATCAATGTCTATAATACCTTAATTCCCTACGATTCGCTAATCATATAATCCTGTTTGCTTCAAGCGAAGAAGAGCTAAAAATCAGAATGAAAGAACTGACTAATAAACCCTCGTTTATAAAACTTCCCCACCTTCATCACCTGAACTCGAATGTGAACATTTCAACATCATGGAAGTGTTGAAATTAAGTGGATGACTGGCTTATCTTCACCAATTTTTTTTTTCTGCAGATAACATTAAATGTAGGAAACTTCGCGTACAACCAATGTGTATACGCATTTCAAATCCCTTAAATGCACGGATGCTTGTAAATATAACAATTTAACACGTATAACAATGATTAAAACCAGGATACTGAAAGGAATGAACTTTCTGATGATGAAAGCAGTGACTATGAAAAAGATTAAATTTAATTCATTAAGATGCACCAACTGTTTGTGGTACACATATTGTATATTGATCTGCTACGTGTAAATATGCAGCGACATTAAGTTCATTAAATAATTTAAGATAATTTATAGAGAACTGTGTAATTTGGAATTGTCATTATACACCAGCGATAAAAATTTAAACTTCCGTATTTCATCTTCGCTCTGGTACTTACTTTAATTTTCAAGTCAGAAGAAATTAGCAGCTAAAAGTAACAAGAGCTTCTAATAAATTACAATATATATATATTAAAGAATAATCAAAATCGAATAATGAAGAGCCGAAATATAGAAGATTTCAATAAAATGGTCAGCATGTTGGAAAGCTACTCTTCTGAAATCTCCAGATTGCATTCTCGACATTCCTAGGCGAGGGAATGCTGGTGTGTAAATATTTAATATCTCCAACTGATACCGAATACGTGCTTGACTTATGGACTAAGATTTTTCGACTAAGAATTTCGGCCGCACCTAGTTCATCGGCATCAAACATGGCCTGAAGAATCGAGGATCCGCATAATGCAAGGTTCGCTTGTCACGCTCGATTTCGTCAGCCTAAAGGAAAGCATCAACCAAAATAAACCTTATGTTGTTAAAAGAAATGTTATTTTTCCTTCTTTATTGTGGTCATTAATGCTACAGTTATATTTTTTTATTTATTTAAACACAAGGGACCAGTCCTAAATTTATAAATAATACGTTTTAAAAATGTTTCAATGTGTCTGTACTTGAAAATTTTGCTAAATCAACTCCAACATTACAAAGGGAAAACAGATACAGAAAGTGCCTGATAACTCTGCTTTTATGGCATTTACAATAGAACATTTTGATGGATTTTTAGTGTATTCTGTTTTCATATAGGTAAGTGATGTTCCTATTCTTTACTAGTACTTTGGTGTATATATACGTGAGTGTTGCGAGGAGGTATTTTTAACTTCATTGATTGTGGTGAACTGATAATATAAGCTATTTCATGTAGAATGACATGATTGCTAGTGTAGTGTTAGTACGAGTAATAGTAACAGCTCTAGGTATACATCGTGATCGTATTTAACATTTATTATTTATAACGAACTCTGCGCTCTTTTCGCTAAATAGAACAGCGTTCAGCAGGTGGAATTGTGGGCGTGGAAGAGAAAGATAGTTTGGTTGGTTTAGTATAGAGGCACGAGAGAACGAGAGAGTTCTGAGTGGCTTCCATTGTAAAAAGATGATGGAAATGGAAGCAGAATTTCTACCGAAAAGCCTCTCTCACTTAGTTCGGTGAGAAAGAGAGAGAGCGGAGACGAATTGGATGGAGTGATGATGTGAGGTTGGTTGTGGGTGTTTTTTTTAAGAAGCGGTCGGGAAGAGAGGTGAAGTAATGAAAGAGGTTTGAGGGGCCAAAGCAGTAGAGGAGATGGTGTTATTTGTGTGCTAGCAGAGGAGACGGAAGAGGGATTTCTTTTTATTGGGAGGAGGAGAAGGATGGATGGATGGAGATGTGTGAGAGAGACAGAGAAGAAGAAGAAGATGAGGCAAAAGGAATCAATGAGAGTCCCATCGGTTGCCACATTAATGCCGCACCAATGGAAAGACCTGGTGACGAGATTATTTATGGATTTTTTGAGAAAAGAATGACGAGAAGACGTCACCGTCTATCTGATAATTCTGAATGAAAAGTGGGAAAAAAGAGGAAATACATCATCTTTTCCAAATGGTCATTCTGTAAAGCCTTTTTTTTTATCCCTTTTGATATTATTCTTGCTTCCGTTTATTAGTTGTATTTATCCTTCTTTTGTATTCCGAATCACGCTCTAAATATTGAAGATATACGAGACTTTAAGATGGATTTTGTGAATTTTCTATTACGAATTGAAAAAGATAGTAGCAAAAACCAGACAAGTTCGAAAAATATACTTTTCGAAAGAATGACACCTTGTTATTTGTGGCTAATTCTACCTGTTATTGATTTTTATTATTATTATTTTTTTAGTGAAAAGGTTGTAAGATACAAGTATGTTGATCGTATTTATTAATACACACGAAAAATGAAAAATGACACTGAAGATTACTTGTACATAAATGAAGATGCTTCCATTCATTGAGGTCTTTCAGGTCATTTCCATGATTACATAGTGTCTTAGATTCTATTATAATACATTCTCAATTTGAAAATTCTGTCTATAACTATAGACAGAATTTTCAAATAGAATATGTATTCTTTCAAGCTACTATAATTGTAAGCGTAAATATAAGTCTCGCGTAGCATAACAGGTAATGTCCTCAGATGCAAAAAGATTCTCTGAAAACGCGCACACAAGAATTGTTTGTTGTCGTGACCGGGCTCGTAATTTCCGGTTAAGTATTCTAACCAGTGACTACCACAATGCCAGTCCTTGCCACAGGTAACGACCATTTTTTCTACGTAAGGTAGCCACTAGCCACCAAACAGGTCTTTGTGTGAAGTCAAATATAAGATTCTCCTTCAATTTCTGCTACAGTCTCAAATAAATAAATGTTTATGGGTCATGGCCACTTTGCGCATGGAATTGAAAATGAAAATGAACGTTAGTGTAACTACTGTAAGATGGTAGGCAAGTTTGAAAGATTTTGCATGTATTCGAAAGAATAAATTTAGCTTCAGGAATTTTTCACGGGTGAGATCACTATAGATCTAGTTACTAAGTAATATAGAGCACTATTTTTCAAGAGGAGAAGCCTAAACTCAAGACTGTCAGTTATTTCTTCTTCTTCTTCTCTCTGTCTCTCCTTTTTTTATTTTAGAAGTCGATTTTTTTTTAAATCTTCGTTAATTTTATCAATTGTGAAATGGTGGAATTTCAGGAGAAATTTAAGAATATTAAATCTAGGTCACTAGAAGCAGATAAAAAATCATAAGGATATTTGTTGTCTATTGGATCATAGAACTACTTTCCGTTAACCAATGTTTAGACGTGGTGGCTGCTCTATTCAGAATTTATGCGCAATTAGGAAGTGAAGCAAAGATATATTTTCATAGTGGTCGTTTGGTCCATTTGACATTTTATCACAGTCCCAGCTACTGGCATGTACTATATCCCTATCCAGACTGTCTACCCGTATAACAATGCAGTGTTTTATCAGAACAATATCCTCGTCCGTAAACCCACCTTGTTGTGGTTAGAAAAACAAAACACAAAATTATTTATGTTGGCCTGGTCCCCTAACTAATCAAACTGCAAACCAATTAAGTATCTGCCACATGCTGGAACGCAGTGTCCGATTTGTACAATTTCCAAAGGGGGGCGGGGGGTTCTCAGAACGTAGAAAACCAATTTTATATCCGTTCATAGCCTAGCTTGCGGGATATTTCGGAAATCAGAGCCGGGCAAGATTTTCACAGAGAGGCGGAATCTCAACCATCCCCCGCTACAAATCGAACTCTGCTGGAACCACAACGAAATGGTATTCTGCAACTAGTTTGAATGGAGCTATGTACGGCAGAGCTGAAACGGGTCATTCGGGCCAAGTTTTCGAGCGGGTCTATGCTTGGGACCCGATCTGAGCCGGTGTCGCGATTTCGACCCGGTGACCAGGTTCGACAGTGTTTTTACTCTTTCCTTATATACAGTATAAACTGTTGCATTTGAACAGTGTTTCTTGCAGAGGGTGACCGAGGCGGGGGTTTACCCCCAGAGCACGAAAAACTCGACACCGAAAAGTTTCTAACAATAGTACTAATATTGGAAATAGTTTTATATCCCCGCAAAGAACAAAAATACCTCCAGGGATGTGCAAACAAGTGTCGGCTGAGGTAGTCGTTCGGAGGTGTTGGTCAGTATTTGATCATCGAATTGCCGGATCACCTGGTAATTTGGGTCAAGTGGGTCACATATGTTTGGATCAGGCGGGGTTACCAAAGGTCTGGTCAACTCTGGTTTAGGAAGTATCCAAAATATCTGCTAGAGTTAATTTCAAGATGTTTTCGGACCGTTGTACATTAGAGAGTTTTTACCGGTTGTTATGTAAGTACTCGTATTGCATCACTAATTAAATGTACCGTATATAAACCCAACAAATATTTTTTAATGTCGCAAAATGTATGTAGGCGTACTTTCATTTAAATTGATTATTATTGCTTATCTTTTGGTATGTTCTTTTTTTATATATATAATTATTTTAAAATTAGTTCATTTTTGAAATCTCATCCCATAGCTCTTCATAAAATAATAAATCCTCTTTCACTTCCTGCTAGAGGTAAATTAACTGAATAAAAAATAGCTTATATCGACAACACCGCCTGAATATTCGCAAAGGAAATCAAGTTTTACGACCGAAATACAGCCACCGCTGCTATTAAATCTTTGAAGATTCTTCCTGTGGTAATCAGGGAGAATGTACTTCCACTCCTCCCTCCTACTCCCCTACCGTCCAACCACGGGGAAAAACCAACCCGTCTCTCTCTCTTTTTTTAATAAACTAAAAATATAAGCTATTGATTTTCCAGCTAAAACCCCCATCGGTATTGCATGCGATGTATAACGTGTGTGGTGACTAGATGGTCATGTGAATGACGTGAAAAGGCCGAAGCTCATAAGAAATTTATTTGGATACAAACCGATCCCTCTGCAATATACATAACATATAATCTCCCGTTTCGTGTCAGCTGTAAGGACACACACACACACACACACACACACACACACACACACACACACACATATATATATATATATATATATATATATGGGTGTGTGTGTGAACACAAGCGTAAGTAAGGGAACGTAATGTAACAGTAACAAGAGTTGGTGAAAATAATCTCTGTAGATTTTTTATCAGACTGACTAATGTCCGTCACTGACGAGCAACTGTTAAACAAATTATTTATTTTAAAAAAACCTAGCAGTGACATTACATACACCGTATAAATCAATGTAATTGCTTAATAACAGTACACACATCCACATAAGAGAGGAAAAGAAGTACATGCACGCAAAATAAACTTTACATATGTTTTGTAACGCACGTCTCATAAAATCAACGGTTTCCATGTTCGATTCTCTGTGAAATGAGCGTTATGGTTTGGAATTCTGTTAAACTTATAGATCTTGTTCTTAGGACGTTAATATCCTCTACATCCACTGGAAAGCAATGGCGAATCGTCATCATTCACCATCACAGGATCTTCGGGTCACTTCACCAGTCACCAACCGGCTTTCGGGCAGAACATTCGTGAATTCGCGCCCACAGCAAATTCTAGAAGAGTATTATTCTTTGCAGAACGAGCAGTTATTTCAGTGTAATTTCCTTAAACTTGAGGACCATAGTGAATTAGAATTTATAGACATCTTATTTTAGGACTTAATTTTCATAATGCATGCACTAGAGGGTTCTCCTTTCTTTCTTTCTTTCTTTCTTTCTTTCTAATTTTAGAAAACCTACTTTAATATTGTCAATTATGTAAAGTTCGGGGATTACTTACTAGTATGGTTCAGTGATGATTCAGTAAACACTAAGGGATATTGAATGAATAGGGATTGGATACGAATCTTGAGTCCAAGTACCGCGTTTCAGCATCCAAATTCCGTAACCGAAACTTGAAACTTAGATCCAAGATTTGGAACTTTGTATACGGATTCAAACCGATTACACCGAGCGGCCGTGGCTCAGTGGTAGAGTGTTGGCTTAGCATTCGGGTGTCCTGGGATCGATCCCAACGGCTGACCATCCTGACTGAGGGTTTTCCAGGGACTTTCATGTCACACCAGGCAAATGCTGGGATGCTACAAACTAGGCCCTGGCCGTCTGCTAGAGACCTGCACGGGCCGGGATTGGGCGGGTCAGCTCCGCTATTCCTTTCGGTCGGGACGGGCTTGGGCGGACCGACACTGCTTTCTCTTCAGGCCGGGCCGGGCTCGGGCCGATTAATTGCTCTTTTTTAAAGCAGTTCAATAATTATTGACTTTCGTTAAACGATAATTGGAATAAAGCCAAACGTTCAAGTCTGTGCGCCCCCCCCCTCCCCACGTGTATTGAAAGGTATTACAAACAATGCAATATGTACAGTTGGTATTGCTTAGCGGCTCCACTTTCGCTATAGAGGATTAGATGTGGCGTTGACCCCAGTCGGCAGTCACACGAGTGACTGCATGCCCTTCCCTCAATAAATAACAAAAGATAGTATGCATATTGAAGTGTAACAGTCATAGTTGTCGTCTTGATATAAAAATGAAAGGAAACCGTACTCTTTGTTCTTCTCTCCACTTCAGCGACCCGCAGGAAGAAATGGTGGATGAAGTCAGGGTTGCAGGCTAATACGGTGTTAAATACCGTGCAAATGTAGGTCTTGCGGATGGGGTCAAATTTCTGATAATTTGTTTTGTAAATAAAAGTTTTACTTTGACTAGCTACTTCTTTGCTGGATTAAAAAAAAAACTGCAACTCAACTACAAGTAATCCTACTGTTGAAAGCGAGATTATTATTTTGATTCTTTGTGTTAGAAATAAATTGAAACGGCAATCCTGTAGAATGAAATAAAATGACTAACAAATCTAAGCGCATCACAGTGTTCAAACACTTACATACGTAGACTTGTATGCATTATATTTTATTATTATTATACCAGATACAAATATGTTGGGGCTCGAGCCAAAACGTTTTAAAATTTATCTGGCCGGGCCGGGCCAAGAATTTTTAAAAGTTATCGGGCCGGGCTCGGGCCAAGAACTTTAAAAACTTATTGGGCCGGGCCAAAAAATTCCAAAGCTTTCCGGGGCCGGGCCTAGGTACATTCGGGCTGGATTGAGCTTGGGCCGAAAAATTCGGTCCGTGCAGGTCTCTACCGTCTACCCTCCACAACCATATCCCCCAACCTATCCTGGCATGAGCTTCAGATGCCTAGAGGCCTTAAAATTAATTCAATTCAAACCGATTACCCGGAACTATATCCGGTGTCCGAAACCTGCAATCTAGAATCAAGATACGAAATTTCAAATGTAAGTTTTAGACCTTGAACTTTTTTTCGTTTCTGATTTGAGATTAAGATGGCCGAACCGATATTTGAAATACACTTGTGATCCGTACCGCAGAGTATATACGTACAGATGCTTATCAGAATAATGGAAACACCTGAACGAAAGTGCAACTTACCAGATTAATATGGTGTCGGGCCACCTTTCGCCTTCAGAACAGCCTTGATGCGACGTGGGATGGAGGCATAGAGGTCGTGAATGGTAGCAAGTGGAATATTACACCATTCCTCGTGCAGGGCATCGGCCAGTTCTGTGAGAGAGGATGGAGGTGGAAATCGTCGCCGGAGTCGTGTTTCCAAGATGGACCACAGATGTTCAATTATGTTGAGATCTGGGGATTGGGCGGGCCAGGGGAGGTGTTGAACTTCATCCCGATATTCCTCAAACCACGCTGCAACAACTCCAGCTGTGTGAATGGGTGCATTATCATCCTGGAATATGGCGTCATTGTCCGGGAACAACATCCGGACCATAGGATGCAAGTGGTCTCCTAAAATTGCGACATAATCGTTGGCAGTGATGCGTCCGCGAAGTGTGACCACAGGACCCAATGAAAACCATGATATTGCGGCCCACAGCATCACCGTGCCGCCGCCATGTTTCACAGCTGGGCGGAGACACTGCAGATCATACGCTTCTTTGGGCGTTCTCCACACATAAACACGGCCCGTGGTTTGGAATAGGGTGAATGGTGACTCATCCGACCATACCACACGTTTCCAGTCGTCAACGGTCCAAGTTGCATGGTCGCGGCACCATTTGCGGCGTGCTAAAGCGTTCTGGTCCCTGATGAGAGGTTTGGCCCGTGCAACACGACCCCGTAAGTTCATGTCATGTAATTCGCGGCGGACTGTGATTGTCGAAACAGGTTGGGGGAGGTGCTGATTGAGTTCCTCCGTCACTTGCGCCGCAGTGGCACGACGGTTCCGCGTGACAATGCGCTTTAATACCCGGCGTGCCCTGTCACTGATGCTTTTCTTCCGCCCACTGTTCCGCTTCCCCGATGTGGTTTTCCCGTGTGTTGTGTAGGCCGTCATCACCTTCGACACTGTCCCTGGCGACACACCTAACACACTAGCCACTGCCGTCACACTCACTCAACATAACCACGCACCAACAATTTGCCCTCTTTGAAACTCTGAGAGGTCTCCCATTTTACACTACCTCCGTCTGCTGCAGCCACTGCACACTCCTGTTCCACGACGCCTGACGTAGTATGGAGACCGACCTAACACACCACCACCAGCAGTCCGGCGCTGCGGTCGCCACGACACCACTGCCAACCCATACATCTGACGTGTTGCCAACTACAGGTGTTTCCATTATTCTGATAAGCATCTGTATATTCTCTATGTCCGTACCTATATTCGAGATCCAAAGATTTGAATTGGGATCAAGGTTCAATAAACAACTGCAGTATGTAGACATCCCTTCATATTGAATCATACGTCATCATCACAGTCGCAAATGTTCTGCCCAAAGTGGCAGGTTCTTCCAGGCAAGTTTAGCCCTCACCCTTCATTCCGCTCTTCTCTTCCCTCCAGTCATTCTTTCAGTTGTTTCCTTCAGAAGACCTACCAGGTGTATAAGCTTAAATCCGCTGTTTCCCCGTAGATGGCGTTCGTGAGCGTATGAAGCTACCATGGGCAAACAGACCTATTGTGTGGATGAGTTGGACCTCTGGCAACACGAATCAGTGCACATAATCAGCAAGTGCAGACAACAACACACAGTGTGCCGTTGCTAAGCATGGTTAGTTTTTTACCAGAAAAAGAGCATATGCGGGAAGCTCTGCTTTTCTGATTTCATTTGAAGAAATCGGCTCCGACGCGCATCGAATGCTTGTGGAGACCTATGGTGACAGTGCTTTATCGGAAACGTGCCGAGATTGGTTTCGTCGGTTCAAAGACGGCAATTTTGACCTGAGTGACAAGAAGCGTGAAAATCGGCCCAGGAAGTTTGAGGACCATCAATTGCAGGCGCTGTTGGACGAGGACGATACCCAATCGCAACAAATGATTGCCGAGTAATTGGGCGTTACTCAAGCAGCCATTTTCATGCGTCTACATGCAATGGGAAAGGTTCAGAAGATCGGAAAATGGGTGCCGCATGAATTGACCGATCGGCAGCTGGAGAGACGCCAATACACATGCGAAATGTTGCTCGACAGACAAAGAAGAAAGTCGTTCCTGCATCGGATTGTGACGGGCGATGAAAAGTGGATATGTTTCGCGAATCCGAAACGCCATAAATCGTGGGTTGATCCCGGCCAACCATCAACATCTTCCTCGAGACCAGATCGCTTCGGACGGAAGACGATGCTGTGTGTTTGGTGGGATCAACAGGGTATCGTCTACTTTGAGCTGTTGCAACCGGGTCAAACTGTCAATGCCCACCGCTACCACCAACAACTGATCAACGTGCACCGTGCTCTGTGTGAAAAAAGGCCGGAGTATCAACAAAGACATGACAAGCTGATATTCCTTCACGACAACACCACATCGCACACGTCAAAAGTGGTCCAAAACTACTTGGAGACACTTAAGTGGGAGGTGCTACCCCATCCCGCTTATTCACCAGACCTGGCCCCTACAGACTACCATAAAAAATTGCGGCGATGGCCCACGCCCTCGCTGAGCAGCATTTCGATTCGTATGCAGACGTCCGAAAATGGCTTGATGAGTGGTTTCCCTCGAAAGAGCAGGACTTTTTTGGCGTGGGATCCACAAATTGCCCGAGAGGTGGGCAAAATGTGTAGCTAGCGAGGGAAAGTACTTTGAATAACTTGCTTTGTGCTTTCTATGAACACACCATGTGTTTTTCTGACTACAAAACAGCAGATTTAAGCTTATACATCTGGTAAACAATCTCTGGGTAGCTAATGTCCCAACAAGTTTATATTTCTTTTCTTACTGTTTCTAGTATTATTCGTTCCTCATCTATTTGCCTGAACATTTCCTTACTCATTTCCATCTTTTGTGTGCAGTTGATTTCATCACTCTTCTACATGTCCACATTTCGAGGGCTTCGAATTTTATCACGTTATTGAGGTGTTCGAAAATCCGAAGTGAACTCCGGATTTCAGAACACTGCATTCAAGGATTTTTCGGATTCAGATATGCGACGTCGGTTGGGGGAACATATGGGGGATACTATTGCGATGTAAGTTTGTTTAAGGTGTGGGAGGCACAAGACATATAATTTTGCCCTGGTCGTATGTATTATTTCGTAGATCCGCTGCTGAGGATTATTACCCATTTAAGCAAACAAAGAAAAAGTACTCGTTATTTACACTAACTTCAAGAAAGAACGTAGATGTTCACTGGATGCAAATGAACAAATTATAAGAGAACGAAAATATTGCAGAACTATAATGATATAGAACAGAGACTAACAAAAGAAGATAAAGCGAGTACTACAAGCAGAGAAAGAGAGATTCAAAGTGGCCATTCATCATTTTATGAAATGGGAGCGACTTGGAAACAAAACATGGCGAGTTGTTTCTTTCATCACCCATCTCTCTTCTCTGAAAGAGTGTATGTTAGCATTCGTACGCTGCTGATGGTTCTATTTGGCAAGCCGCTGCACTTGTGACCACTCAACATGTATGAATGCATGTAAGCGATTCATGAAAAGAGGAAAGAGAGAAAAGGGAGGATGTGGGGGAACATTCATTTAGCTAAAAGGTTTCTACCACCACCCCTCCCCATCGAAACAGAACTGATAGTTGCAAACTGTCACGCATCCAGGCTTACAGGGTGATCCTGAAGTACACATCACATTAATAGCAGTATCGTTAGACCATAAAACTCAGTTCACTCATTTTACTCTCTCTCTCTCTTCAACTTACTCTTTTATATAAACTAGAAATTCCTCTCATTGATTGATTAGGGCTTTGAAAATTATCCAGTGTTGAATTTATATTTTATAGACCGAAGAAATATTGTGTAGAGTTTCAGCTGAATACACAAGGTGAGAAAAACGATCAGTAGGCCTATATCAAAAAATATATATTAGTTTTAATATGCAATTTCTGAGTTTAATTCTAAAGCAACGAATTCTATATTCTGATATTTTAAAATATTATTACGTTTGTTAATAACCTAATATGAAATACTCAGTGCTGTAGAGTAATGCTGGGTAATAGATTTTTAAAGATAAAATATTTGCTTGTGCCAAGGTAAATATATTCTCTGCGTTTTATTTATAACTTTAGATTGTATGTCCTTTACTGAGATTTGAGCCTTCAGAATGTCACTTTAAAAACTTTTTCATTTTTCGTTGCATACGTTGTTTACCCAACCC
The DNA here is from genome assembly GCA_022664845.1 of Lepisma saccharinum. NCBI lineage: Eukaryota > Metazoa > Arthropoda > Insecta > Zygentoma > Lepismatidae > Lepisma > Lepisma saccharinum. The sequence goes on from JAGDQP010009293.1 coordinate 11,817, forward strand.
AGACGTTAATTCAAGGTACATTCAGGTTAATGGAAAATAACCAATAAATGCACTTTCTGAGTCCGACAATTTGCACATTGTGGCAGTATCGTGTTCCATATGTTGTCCTGTACTTGCTGGTGCTGCAAAATTGTGTAATTTGTGGGCTCAGAAAAATTTACCGTAGATCATTTTCTAGGAATTGAGTGTTCATTTCGGCATTCACTTGGCTTCACTGATAGAAAACTGAAAATTTCAATCAGTATGGTTGGACCCGAGTTTCGATCCGAGGATCATTCGATTACGAAGCGAACGTGCTTCAAATAGGTCACTCTTTGTGAGTCAACATAACAGTCTTTGTTGATGCAATTATTATTTTCCCATTTGCCTTCATTACATGCTATTATTACTATATCGAGAGAATTGGAGGTTGGAAGATCTGGCCCATCTATGTAACGAGTAACTACTACTAGAGTTAAGATTGACGTATACGCAATCCTCGCTTCCGGTGAACATAATTCTGGACATCTTGCGTTATTCGTCCAGTTTTTCGCCTTTTTTCTTTCTTTCTCTGTAGACATGTCATCCATTTGACGCTCAGTTAATGTATTAATCATTATGAGAGTGAAAGAGGACATAAAAAAGTCAAGATGATTTGTTTTTACTCCTAGCTTTCCTTTTAACTTTTTTCTTTACTGTTATTCGAATAAAGAAACGTACAGGTATGTCGAAAAAATATTTTTCTTTTCTATAAAATCAAAATGTTAAATTTCTTATATACTGATCGACCTGGATCTCTCTCTCCTTTTCTCTCTCTAGAAAGAGTCTTTGAACAGGACCGCCAGTGTGTGTGATATTGTAGTCTACCTACGCTCTTGCCCTCCGTTTCTCTTTAGCTCTATCTTTTCCTTCCCTTTTTTTTTCATTTTAATATTATTATTATTATTATTGAAGGTGTGTGAGAGAAGAGAGGAACACCCACGGAGTTCTGTGTCATGATATGACGAACCTTGGTGTCGTTCTTTTGAAACGTCTTCGTCGACCACCTGGTCGGACTCACACACAGCAGAGCAGAATACTTCCTATTGTTTACGATGTAGGAAGGTGCTGCAATCAAATGTGCCTCATCCTGTCGCTCGTCTCCTCTCTATCTCGGGTCTTCTTCCTCTTCTGCAATCTGCCTTTGGCTGCAACGAATACAAGGAAGAAGGGAACAACAACGAAAAAAAAAAAAAAGAAAGTCTGTTTCTGCCAGGAACCTACGACGACATTTTAGAGCTTGATTTAGATTCAAGAAGATACAAAGGTTGAAGCTTCTCTTTTCTTTTGTTAACATGTGAACTGTGACGAACGAAGGTGTTTGTAGGGGGGTTAGCGATAGATAAAACAAAAGGTGCCATTGGCTCTTGTCCTTCATTTTGACTTTTCACACCTTTGTTTTTTGTGTAGCATCTCATTACGTTGAAAGAACTTTATGTTGTAAGAGCAAGAGTGGCATCAGTGTCATGGTATAACATTATTGAATTTTTGTAAAGGATTGAGAGGAATGAATGTATCATTTATAATTATTTTCTGCCGTCACATTTTTCTTTGATTATCTACTTCCTCCCCTCTCCCTCCTCCTTGAGTTCCTCCAATGTATATTATTTGGCGTGTCTTTGTTTTCATCATAGATGCCTTTCTCGTTACATGATTAACCATCACTTACCATTTCCATCGGCTCTTGAAGAAATTATTGTTCAGAAATTTTCCGTTTCAATCATCATTTTCATTAATAATTTGGACAAAGATAGGGTAAAAATTAACTGGATTGCTGAATGATTATAAAACATCTGTACAGATTAACAGAGCTGTTTCGTCGAAGGGACACTATCCTCACTTTGATTCCCACTAAATATATACAATCAAGCACTTCATTTACCTTTACAATTAAATACTTAATATTAATGTTTAATCAACAAAAACAAATATGTATATATAATAGAAGCAAAAAAAAGAATATAGTTGTGATTCTTAGTCAAAATCATAATTTGATCTTAATCAAGTATCGCGGAATCAGAAATAAAATTACGATGCATCGTCATGAATTTTACCCACTTGAACAATAAAAACGTACAAGAAGATTTTTTTATGTATTGAAGAGAAAACTAAAATTTAATCTAGACAAAGACTTTAAATTACTCCAATTATTCAAGAGTTTTCATCAATGTAAAGAAAGATACAAAGCGTCACCGTCACATCACTTGACTCTACTGTTCTTCACAGAATTCTTCAGAAACAGCAACGTGACAATATTTTAATATCTAGCCAATTGGTAAACGGTTTTAAATAGGTTGCACTTGCCTCTATTCTAATTATTCTTGAACATAGAAATGGGAAAGTTGCAATAAAGAGAAGACATGTTTAATACTAGCATTCTTAATCTTTCGCAGCTGATTTAGTAGAAGAATTAAAAGTAAGATTAATAAAGAAAAAATACGAAGTTGCTGTTGTTTAAAAATAATCGTTAGGTTTTTTGTTAACATTACACCAGGTGTTTAGAAGTAGGGCTATGTCGGAATGTCAGTACTAAATCTTTCGAAGTATTTCCAAAAGTTTATTTATATTCAACATCACACTTCGCGTTTGGTAGTATACAAATTTAATGTGTTCTAACTTATTATTTTATTAATGATTCGATCTGATAGTCACATTGAGATGCGCTTCTGGTGTATTTTCTGTGTATATATTTTCTAATTGCATTAAAGTTTATGTAATATTAGTGTTCTAATGAATCTCAATCACGTGAATGGACAGCTTTCAACAACTGAAGTAAGTAGTCTTAATATCACATATCGTGTGAAGCAGATATCATAACCGTTTATGTACAAATTACTTAGATAAACGGAAAAACAGACGTCGAGGAAGACACTGATACCTAGAGAAGCAGCATACGCGTATTGGCTTACAGCTGTGCAGCTCTTCAATTTCGGTACTTGAAAGAGTGAGGAAAAATAAATCCTAAGCAATTTGAGGAGTGTTACAACCCAACTTGTTAACATATTGTTCCCACTTGTACAAAAAAAAAAAAGACCAGATTGTCTCGTTAGTTTTTTTACTTTGTGTTTGACAAGAAAGAAAAAGGAGAGAGAGAATAATGATAAGTTAGTACTGGTGATGAAGAAAGAGTTGCAAACAAATGGTGCATTGAAGCATTCATCCCCCTTCACAAACACCCACATCACTATACTCATTCCGAATGTGATGGGGGATGGAGGTAGGTGTCAGAGAATTGTAAAAGATGCGACAGAAGAAGAAGCATCTGAGAAGCATGTGGAGATCCAACCCTCTGCTGCTGCATCTTGCTTTTTTTTTTTAATCTTCTTTTTTTTTTTTTTTTTCACGTACCTTATATGTGCAAGAAACTGTCTGAGATCTCGGAAAACTGTTCCCTGCACCATTGCTCTCTCTTGCTCTGCAGTTTTGTTTTATTTTCACATTACCCTTCTTCATCTCATCCCGTCCTCTTCTATCTGATCCTCTATAAAAGAAAGAAAAAGAAGGAAAACAGCAGAAGAAAGAGAGAAAAAGCAGGAGATGAACCAGAGAAAAAATGTTAGAAGTGTGCAGAGTTCCTTCTGAAGTCTCGCTCTAAAAATACAGACACGGCAGCTTAAGAAAACAAACGCTTGCTTCTCCTCCAAGTGAAGACGCTTCTTTTGCTTCCACACAACATCTTCTGTTGGAATGGCGTTGGATGGGACGTGTAACTCTTCTCATTCCGAGAGAAAAGTGAGAGATTCTGAGAGCGAAAGAATGGTATTCAAAGGGCGAGTGAGAAATAAGATAACGAAACGAAAGTAAGCAATCCTTTTTTCCTTCTGAATTTGGCGGAGAGTGGGAGGTTTCTCGTATTACAAGAAGAGATATACACAGATGCACCTGGAAAACAGGAACGCATTATTTCATCACTTCATGTAGTCAAATTAAGACAATGAGGCAAGTTCAGAATGAAGCCCTTCAGTAAAGTTCCAAGTACTGCTTAAGTCGGGAATGTAGCAGCACAAACACATCTCACGCTACCTCAAACATACATACACAAACATTTTTTATTTATTTTCCTCTTTTTCTCTGGCTTCTTTTATTTATGTTAAGCACATACTTCCTTTTATTAAATTTGAATTTTCCATGCAGGTGTTGATATGTGTTTGACATCAACAGTGTTGAATGAAACCCTACTGTCTAAAATGGAATACCTTCATACTGGTAGGGAACGGAGTTCCCACCGTACCGAATTCCTGACAAGACAGAATTATCACATTTTCTGGGTATTTTTGGAGCATTGTAGATTCTTTTACAATAGAGGGCAGGCAGAAAGCATTGCAATGTCATTTTTTCTTCTTTTTTTGAGAGGGCAAAAGAATTTTCTTTTGTTTCAGTTAGCTACATGTTAATTTACCAGTTAGAACAACAAAAAGAAGTTATATGAGTGTATTTCTTTTCGCATTCCTCTTGTGAAACTATGGTTGTCAGGGTTGAGAACAACAAATAATCCGTATAAACATTGTTCCAGAGAAGGGCAAGGGAATGGAAGTCATAATTCACAGCAAGTATGAAACCCCTGCCCCATAAAGTAATTTAGGCATTGCACATCACATCATACACTTTAACCTACCCATGGAAGAAAAGACGGAAAAGATAGTATTATTCAAGGTATCAACCAGCCAAACATATACCTGATATGATGGAGCAGGGTTTCTCAACGTGGGGGTCGTGGAAGGGGGTCGCGAGAGGAGGTGAAAAAATACATTTAACCAAGATCTTATACAGTAGGCTAAAACTAATACATTTCAAAGAAGGTATTTCATTTTACTTGTTTTTTATAATTACTAAAGATAATACAATTAGTTGAATAGTTTTCCGGCAGGCTCGTAGCCAGAACTAGGTTACAGGACGGGCAAAGAAATTTATAGGAGGGGCAAATATATATATATATATATATATATATATATATATATAGCGTTTGCAAATAATTTGTGTGTATTTGCGCGGCAAAAATTATATAAAAGTTAGATATGGAATGTCTAAGCACTTGTGTTCAAACATAACCTAAAGAAACGTAATGTAAAAATTAATACTTTTTTATTACAAACTTCATTATTATGTATTTTCCTTACACTTAAAGGTTGTCAGTAACCAATCATATATTTGCAGGAATCTTCTCCATAATAATCAAATTTTTCATGCTTCTATATTTTATTTTCCTCATTTTTGTTGCTGTGGTCGGTTTTTATCATCTCCCTTCTTTTCATCTAGTATGATTTGTTGAGCTTTGATTCGCCCTGATTCTCAGTTCTCATAGAACGAATAGAGCACTTCATTCCATCTCTTAAACTAGATTTAAGAGTCTCCAAAATTGCATCAGCTGGATGTAGAAGCCGTAATTCTTTATTGCACAAAATGAAACTGAAACTAAATTATAAAGAACACAACATTACTGATTTTGTTTCTCACGTTCTTAGTAATGTCCTCTCCACTAAATGTCTTGTCCTGTGGAATGACTTGTAGAAATCGTAATAATTACATAATTTGAAAATGCTACATTAATAATCTGAACTTGTCCAGACTACCGATACTACAAAAGATGAACAATAGACTTTCCTTAACATACAAGGGAGTACCAAAAGAAACTGGAATTCGCCAAAAAGAAGAGTTTTATTAACTTTGAGTTACAATAACTTAGCCTCCTTCAAAATATTGTTCATTTGACGCGATGCACTTACCCAAACGGCGTTCTCATTGCTTGAAACATTTTTGTAAGTTCTCAACTGGGGCATTATTTAAGGCCTGGAGCGCATGTTCCTGAACTTCATCCACATCGGAAAAGCGCTTGCCTTTTAGCTCGTTCTTAATGCGTGGGAATAAAAAAATCACAAACAGCAATGTCCGGTAAATACGGAGGGTGAGAAACAACTAGCATTTGGTTTTTCACCAAAAACCGCAGTGTGAGCAGGGGGCATTGTCGTGGTGGAACAACCAATTGCCACGCTTCCACATTTCTGGGCGTTTTCGCCGCACGTTTTAACGAAATCGCATGAACACATTAATGTAGAAATTCTGTTTAAGCGTTTGACCTTTAGGAACAAATTCCTTGTGAACAATCCCTTTCACTTAAAAAACAAATCAGCATTATTTTCATGTGTGATCGGGCTTGACGTGCTTTTTTCAGTGTCGGTGAATTCGGTGTCCGCCACTGACTTGACTGATGCTTGGTTTCCGGGTCGTAACTGTTACACTTAACTTCAATACTTCAAGTGAATAACTCTCATCACCTGTCACAACGTGAAAATAATAATCCGGGACATTTTTCACATGCTCCTTCAAGTCACGGTAAAAAATGACTCGAGTGTGTTTTTGATCTTCACTGAGTAACAGAGGGTCAAACTTTTGCGGCAATGCGTTTCATGTTTAGGTCCTCTGTTAAAATTCGTTCGCACGAACTGCAAGACACAGACTTTATCTCAATCTCTTCAACAACGCTACGACGGCGATCTTCGTAAACAGCATTTCGCACTTTTTCAACGTTTTCGTCATTTCTTGCTGTGGCAGGTCGTCCAGATCGAGGTTGGTTTTCCACTTATATTACCCCCTTTTTGAAACGTGCAAACCACTCGTAGACTTATGTTTTACCAAGGGTGTCTTCTATAAATGCTTGTTTAAACATCACTACAGACTCCCCGCAGATTTCCCTAACAGGAAACAAAATTTCACACACATTCTCTGTTCTTTCTGATCCGCCGTAGCAAAATTCGCAGCACACCTTTGTCAGGACAAAAATAGAACAGCACAGCACAGCTACACAGGACAACGGCGCTCAACAGACTGGCGCGTCATAGTGTTTCCTCACTACAACTAGCGACGGAAGTCGGAAGTACGTCGGGCTTGCCCGCCAGATATGTTTTCCATTTTTTTTTTAATTCCCCTCCAAGGGCGCCGATTTCTGTGTAACTTTGGGGGGGGGGGGGTCATTCAGATATTTTTTGTTGCCAGATAAGGGTCTAAGAAGGCACATATGACACAAATCCAATTCAGATTTTGCCAAATATTGTATATTCATAAAAAAACACATATAATAGTATACATATAGTGATTATGAAGCCTTCCTCTGGCCCAGCTGTTACAGAATTTAACTATGTTTGTATAACGTTAATAAAAAATTCACTAAAGCATACTATGTTCTAACTAATAAGAACAAAGTTTCTGCTGTTACTAGAAAATAAACTTAGGAAATAACAGAAACTGATGTTAGTGTATGCAGTAGAGTTATTCAGCTTTTCCAAATGTGGTTCTCTTTCTGTCCGGCTCACCCTTCCGCCACGCTACTGCTTTATTGGATAAATATTGTTTTCCTTTTTTAATTCTCGGTTCTCTAGATATTTGCCAAGTTGAACAAAGAGGAAAAATAGACTTATCACACGCAAAGCGTGGCTCATTTCGAAGTCTCTTGCCTTTTTATGATAATTTGGATACGTTAGATAGAATGCTATAGAAATTACTACTACTCGATACACCTGTAAGATAAAAAGCAACGAAAGATTGACAACTACGTAAATTCATCGTAGAAATGTATTTGGACAACCCCATACTACTCTCGAAAGAAATGTTTTAGGTACCCTATTGTGTGCAAAAGTACTCTGCGTGGTGTATTGAAGTAATCCACACCGTGTCAGGTATAAAGAAGCAGAATGGGGAACAAAGTGAGTTGAACAACATTGGAACTGCTCACTTTAATTTCAAATTACCTGCGGAAGGTAAAAGGTACTAAGACATAGCTAAGCTTGTTGGAAAGCCATACTCTAGCGTTGGATACATCATAAAGAAACATAAAACAGAGTAATTATTGGGAATTCATTCTGGTCAACTAAGGAAACTAACTGCCCGGAATGAAACCTACATTCTTCATTCTGTGAACAAAACTCAAAGAATTAGTGATAAAGATTTGGCTACTTCACTCACCTAGGATATACAAGTTAGTGTTACACCACAAACAATCCAAAATTCATTACCAAGAAATCAAGTCAGACGGCGATTTCTGCTTACAAAATATTGCAGCTCGAGATCGAGAGATAATGCAATATTTATTGACAGAAATCACCGTCTGACTTAATTTCTTGGTAATTGATCAAATTAGACAAGGAAAATTGTTCCTCCGTATTTCCCATAAACGAGGCTCATTTTTTAATTTAGACCCACTAACGGGAGATTAAAATTTAATTTAGGAAAATTATTTTCATTGTTAAAACGTTAGAGTTTTTTAAGCAACTGTAGAAAATTTCATGAAAATAACCTGAAAACGTTCGTTTATATAGGTCTATTTCTCAGTTAAACGAATTATGTAGGCACAGCCATGGGCACTCACATGGCCTCTTCTTATGCCAACGTTTTCATGTGACACCTGGAGACCCAATACCTCAACTCCACACCTCTGAAACCTTTCACCTGGCTTCGCTATATCGACGATATTTTCTTGATCTGGACCCATGGACAAGAGTCACTGGAAATATTTCTGCAAAACCTCAGCTGTACCTTTCCCGTCAAATTTACTTGGTCCTTCTCCACGGAAAACATAACTTTCCTTGATGTGGATGTCTGGCTCAAGAACAATCGAATTGAGAGAGGGGTTCATATAAAACCTACCAACAGTAAGTATGCAGTATCTCAATTACAACAGCTACCATCCATACCATATCAAACGCTCTCTTCCATACGCTCGTGTTGTCCGGGGCTCCCGCATCTCTTCCTCTGATGACCTTCTCCAAAACATGCGTTTCCCGATACTAAACGACTTTTTATTTCTTCCGTGATCTCATTTTTGCTTGTTAATTGTCATATTTTTATTTCCTTCTTTCCCTGTGTTTCGGCTTATGTATTTTGTTTTTTCTATGTTTACCTGTAGACCTATCTCATCGCATGCTTCTACTAAGTCATCGGTGTTGCTTTGTAGTGCATCTATATCGTCCCCTATCAAATCTACATCGTAACGAACAGTTGATTCAAACCATTCAATGATAGTCCCTTTTTGTTCCCTTTAATTTTTAAAATCACATATTCTAAAGCAAAGTTAAAAAGTAGTGGTGACAAGGCACCACCTTGTTTCAAACCGTTGCGAATCTTGAAACTATCTGTCAGATATGTACTCTGATGAACCGTTCCACTGTATTCCCATTTCTTCTCCAAAATATCTCAGGGCGAAAATCTGGTCCAACATGGATCTATTTCTTCTAAATCCACATTGGTGATCTCCAATTATTTCATCTACGTATATACTTAGGCATGTTAACAGAATATTACTTAATATCTTGTAACAGGTTGTAAGTGACGAGATCCCGCGGTAATTAATAGTCAGATTTATCGCCTTTTTTGTAAATCGGAACTATTATTGAGGTTTTCATTCCTTTGGGAACTCTTCTTTCCTCTATATAGTACTTATCAGTTTATGTAGTTCCTTGGTTAGCACCGTTCCTCCCGCTTTAATTAATTCGGCTGGAATATTGTCTATTCCTGGTAATTTGACATTTTTCAGTTTCTATACCGACATTTCGATCTCGACCTCGCTAGGTTCAGGAATCCACGGTTCTGCGGTATGGATTTCAAATTCTTCTGTTAGTTTCCCGTTGCGTACATTAAGAAGTTTGTCGAAATAAGTTTTCCACATATCGACAATTTTAGTCGGATCCGCCTAAAGATCCCCAAGTTCATTTCTAATCATTCCTAACCTCGGCTGGTAACCTATTCTTAACTAGTAGGTTACCCCTTTGTATAGATATCGTATGTTATTGGTCTTGCTGTTTTCTTCTATCTTCTTAATCTTCTGCGTCATATATTCTCGCTTTTTGTTACTGAACCCGCGTGTGATGTTTCGTTTCGAGTTACTGTAGTGGTTGGTATTTGCTTCGTTGCCTTGCTTGTTTTCGTTCCTCATGTGAAACGAAACCACTTATTATAAAGAAGATTACTTTTGGGAGTCGCCGGCCGGAAGGCATGGTAAAAGGGGGTTACGGCGTGAAAAAATTGAGAAACGCAGTGATAGAGGGAAGCCATGGAAAGCCGTCAGGTTTCCTTCTAGTTATGTGGTTGTTCCTCCCAGTCAGGTTCTCCTGGTTATGGGACAAGTACGTTTCTGGTGATTAGTGAGTCATCACTTTCGGTAGTTGTTGCAGTAGGTCTAATCAATCAATCATAAGCGTATACTAACTCTACTTACTTTTCTTGCGTTGGCACATGCATAAGAAACAACGTGCATAACTTTGAGACGAAAAAAAACTATGTTTTCACTAGACAGTTCAAGTTGTTTTCCCAGTTTATGTTGTTTCCAACTCCAAATCGGAAATGTCAGTGGCGGCTCGTGGTCAGAACTTCAGGTGGTGCACAAAATATTACAGAATCTTTTGCATTATTATTATTATTATTATTGGTGGTGGTTATAATGATAATAATAATAAACAATAACAACACGCTCTAGTCAACACAGAAGTATTGTAATTTGAAATATTATGAAACTAACAAGGAATTTCGTTGATCTCATTGAGCTTGGATAGGGCTTCGTTGATGGAAATTATTACTTCAAATAACGGATTGAATATTAATCTATTTTGTAGAATAGCAAGAAATAAAACATTTCCAGCTTCCATAGTTCTGTGGTTACGTTCACGGACTCTGGATCGGCACTATGGATCTGGATGATCAACTATGCTCATTCTTATAATCATATCAGAAGTAATTATAATAGCAATTGTAATTGTTCACAATTTTCGCCAGATGAGAAGATTCATATGTAAGAGCAGTACATCGCTGAAGGTTATATTCGTCCCCAAATTATTTTAAAGCCGTGACTGAACGTGGGATCGAACTCAGGGGTCCGTCATTTCGAGGTATTCATCAGTCATGCTGGCTAATGCTTTGATACCCATTGAGTTAAGAACATAATCAATGCCTAATAAGTTCCTTTCTCCTTGGGAAGAACTACTGCCTTAAGATGCTGCAGAGGCATTAAAGTAAAGTTCCCGTAAAACCTGTCATTATTCTTCGTAGACTCCTGTGGTACACGCGTGGTGCTATTGAGTTGAATCCATTTATGACCTTTAGGCATCTATGGCTCAGGGCTGTCTAGGGTAGGGGGCAGGATGCGGGAAGTAATCGGCCTGATCCTAGGTTTAAGATACGATCTCGGCATTTGCCTGGTGTGACTGGAAAACCTCAGTCGGTTGGGTTTTGGGTCGGACCAGTGATCTCCCGAAAGCGAAGTTAAGACTCTATGAACTGAGCTACGGTTGCTCGGTGAGCGCTATTGCATGTTTTGATTAACTTTCCATCCAAGAGGTATGATTTCTTTTCCTGGTTTTGGAAACGTGTAAAATTGAAAAATATATATCGTGGAGTTGTCATACGTTCCTAAGTGAGTTTCTTTTACTTAATCAGAGTTACTAACTACTTGAACATGCACTGGATTGGGCTGCGAGAATTTGGATAAGCTTTAACCAGAATAACGGGCGGGATGATTCAAAGTTAGGACATGCTTCAGAATTATTATTCTTATTTTTGGGCATTATTCCAGAGAAATGATTTTAAAAATAACTTTTGATAACAGATATTTTATCATAGACTTTCCAACGTAAAGGACTCCTTAATTTAAATATAGAAAAACACTGTCTTTCCATTGAATCAATTGACCTCGAGAGAAGAAAAATAGTTGCGAGAAATTATTTCTGAAGTGGGAATTGGAAACACTATCCACATTGACAAGGAGGAGGGAATTTTACACGCGGGAAACTGTGTGTGTATGCTAGTCCACTTCGGTTGCCCAAAATTTGCTACATATAGAGCTTTATGGAGGCAACGATCTTCCCTACCCTCTTATACTCCTCCACCCGCTGAGAAACCTAAAAGCTCACTTTAAACCTCATCATTCTCGGTTGTCAACCTGAAGGAAACAGAAAGCAAACGAACTGCTGCTTGTAACCAGCCAGAACTGCGGACGCTCTCTCTCTCTCTCTCTCTCTCTCTGTTACGTGAGCGTTCAGTGAGTTAAAGAATGATAAGAATAAGAAGCAAGGTGGTTTGTAACACACTTCAAGAATAGAAATATCAGAGGGTAGTTTGCACAACTGAACAAACTTAATTAAGAGAGCCGCCGCTGGGAAATGCTCGAACTAATATCACACTACATCTAAGAATCACTAACATTTATATACATGTATATTTATTAAAGTAGGAACTAAAAATGTTTGCAATGTTTATGTATTTCAACAATGAAAGACAGTTTTTGAAAATAGCACAAATTAAATTGTACTTTGGAACTGAATGAACTAGGTAATTAATATACTGATATTCCAAACCAAATTATATAATGTTTTGATGGAAAGGTGGTAGACAAATTTTTAAATTATAAGTTGTGATTGGTATTGATAAATACGATAAATTATATTTTTTATGTTTCTGTGTAAGTAGAACTTTAGAATTATCATCTTTTCCAAATATTTTATTTAATATTCAGTACGTTTCAAGATCCTCCTGGGTCTCGTGCTTACTTGGTTTTCAAGTGTCAGTAAGGTTTCAGTTACATAAATCCTCTGTTTTTTCTAGTACGTTGATTAATTATCTTGACACACTACCTTTGTCAGTGTTTATTTTCGTGTTTTTTTTAGTGCTGTAGAATCTTTCGTTCTCATTAGTTTATATCCTTAATATAGCTCTGTAACAATTTTTGTTCCATGATTTCATGATTCACTGGAGCCTGGTATTTTTATAATCCTAATACAGCTGTATCATTAGCATATAAATCTCCCTTATACATTCATTTGATCAAATATTGATAGATCTTTTTGTTTTACCAATTACTGCATTGATATTTAGTCATAAAGTTCTTCAGTGCAAAATAGTTCTAATTATAATTATGCACCCCCTTGCGCCGGTTTACAGGTAAAGAACTTAACGTGTTTATTCCTATACCATATATAACCATTTTATTGACATTTGTAATACTTAACTGTGTAAGCTAACCTGCAAACTAAATATGAATATCGGACAATTTGTCAGGTCTCGGGTTTGGTTCTAGTAACTGTACTCTCGGTTCAAGACCATTATTCGGGAATTTCAAGGTACTCTGATTCTCCTTCACAAAACTCTAACTTCGTCTTGAGAATCGCACTGGATTAGTTTTAATTATTTCATTCATGCATTTACTTTTTAACATCAAAGTTCTTATGTTATTTTATATGGTTTTGACCTTTCAATCCCAGCCAGTGAGGTTTACAATTTCAAATAGGTGCTTCAACCTCTTCCTTTTTGCATTTTCAATTCAATGAAGCCATTTGCAATTCAATTCCTTACCAGTGTTTCTTTCGTTGGGGGAGGTACCGAGCGAATATTTTCAGTGCTCGAAGTGAGTTAGGAAATGACAAAATGTCTTCACTAGTTTTTTTTTCTGTTATAGGGCAATTCTCATTTTCCCTTTTTTCTCACGAATTAAAAATTGTGGGTTAGCCTAGTTTCTCTTCTGAAACCCTCAATTTTTGTAGTAAAATAGTTAACAGCATTATTTATGAAAGAGATGTATCAGTAAAATTAAAAGAACTATTGTTTGGGAGCTAAATATATCACTTTTGATTATAAATACCGCTCAGTCCTCTTTCCCTAAAACTGAATATATATTGAGAAGAGGAACAGGATATAACTACAGGATGTGGATCAGTATATTATTGCTATCTTTTCACTACAATAATACATTTGTAGAAATGTGCACAATGTATACAGTCTATTTGAGCAGATATTTTGTGTGCAGGTCTTGAGTAAGATGAGATTTGACTTATGTTTTCAAAAGCAAGGTTCGGCTTTCCGATATATGGAGTAAGTGTCAGCATAGTATACTGAATATATTTATAAAGGGTAAGACTTATGTGTTGACTCCAGAAGTCAAGGGATACAAGTGAGAGGACGAACAAAAAGAATTAAGAGGTAATCTTCTTTATATATCCCTAAATATATGTGACACAAAACTGTCATATTTTGTGCAAAGAAACCTTGGATCTTAACATATTTCGGGTTCTATCATACAGAGATAGCCTTGAACGTTTTTATTCGTTAATGTTACTTTTATCCCTTGGCTTCAGAGTCGACAAGTCGACATTTGAAGTATTGTAACTGAATTTGAACTGATATACCTGCTTTATTGTTGTGCAAAAGTATCAACAATCTTTTTTCTCTTCCCTCAGTGGAACAAACTATGCATATAATTTCGTTGTTATTGTCTCACTAGACTTATTCCTTCTCTATATTTAATGGAAACATGCTCTCTGTTTAAAGATTCATAAACTTAGCGTTATAATGGGTACCGTACTTATGCAGTGACCTGATACTTGTATAACCAATCGTACTGTACTTGTGTAGTGACCGAATATTTCATTTACTTCCAGGTCGCGACACCCCGTTATTCCTCGATAGCAGGTTTGCGCAACTGCAGGGATCACACTTGCGAGCTTCCACCGTGTGGGAGGCAAATCAAAGTACCTCCTCCAATATTCACCCAGTGGGAGGCTGTTGAAGCCTCCACCAGTCCCGTGGGAGAGAGTGCAGTCCCTCCGCCAAGTGTTATACCGTGTGGGAGGCAAAATCAAAGTACCTCCTCCAACATTCACCCAGTGGGAGGCTGTTGAAGCCTCCACCAGTCCCGTGGGAGAGAGTGCAGTCCCTCCGCCAAGTGTTATACCTATGTGGGAGTCCACAGACACTGCGATCTCCCCAAGCTCGTGGGAGGATGGGGCTTCACCAGATAATTCTCACTGAGACACTCAGCTTCGAGATATCAAAAGTATGGTTCTTTATTACGGCATCTATTTACAATGCAACCAGTTCATAGTTCTTTCCTTAGGAGGAAGGTAGCTTCCTCCACCAACTTGACTCTGGTTTTGGTTCTGCTGTGACAGCCACTGTTTTCCACTACATGGTGTGGCGGTTAATAAACTACTACAAGACATACACTTTCACTTACATACATCTACAATAGCACTCATATAAACTATTTCTCTTATTAGCAACAGTTCATATATATTTTGGTATCACCGTCCATTAAATGTCTTTCAGTTCAAGAAACATCACACACACTAATCCACTATATCCTCAGTCCAGGTAGGGCTAAAGATGTAGTGTTTCTGTTCTTTTGGTATTTTTTTGTTTTACGTAATTCACATTTGAAGTTGTTTTTTTTTTAAGACCTGCGATAAAAAAAAAAGTCTAAGCCACAATTTCAGTTTTGTTAAAAAAATGGCCAATTAGAGACTCTTCTTCTTCTTGGAGAAGAAAAGTATAATTGTCTATTTTTGTCCATTTTGTTTGACAAAACTGAAACTGCTGCTTAGACTTTTTTCGTCGCAGGTCTTCATTTGCACATTCACAGGACTAATGTTCGAGTGTGTGTTTCACGAGCATGAGTGGCTCTTTTTTGTTAATTATTGCAATATTTAGTTGTATTACTTTTTATTTTGTATATTCTAAGTATTACTTTTTATTTTGTATATTCTACTGTTATTTATTCATTTTCACTTGTATTGGGTGTGCAGATATTGATACAGAATGGTGCTCATAAATTGCCATTGTACCATAGGAAATATGAGGACTGCACACCTACCTTACCTTTATTCACATTTTTAAATGTTTGTAACAAACAATTTTTGAGATACAATCGCATTTTCATTAACTATGCTCATATTCACCTGACTTCCCCTATACACTGTGCACATTTCTACGAAAGTATTATTGTAGTGAAAAGATAATAATATATTGATCCACATCCTGTAGTTATATCCTGTTCCTCTTCTCAACATTTCCCCCCAATCAAGTAATTAAATAAATAAACGAAACGAAAAATGGTATACGCATCTTAGCAGAAGGTATATGCTAATGTGTAAGATTAATCAGAGGGTATACGGCGTAGCTCACTGACAGTAGCGCGTTTAATGGCTGATTTAACAACACATTTGTTATGATCTGTGCAGCTAAGTGGTCAGATTTGTTGCATTCCTGCTAGATGTCCATATTATTATTTTCCACTTCTTTGCATTAATTCTTATCTCTTCGAACCTAACGTTATGTAATTTCTGCCTACTTATCTCGTGGTTCTCTAAGTTATGCTTACCCACTTATTTCTTGCTCCAAATGGAGGAATATCCTGGCATACCATGTTTGACGCATGTCTGTACTGTCATGTTAGTTGTCGAACTATTAGGCGTACAGTGAAACAATTCTCCTGGAGGAGAAAGCTACTATTTCTTATAACTCCAACCTCCATTTATTATTGTAAGTGACAGTACAAGGATAAGTTACCTTGAAAAAAAAAACTGTCTTGTTTACTATATCATTAAAATAAACAAATGTTGAAGTAAATATATTCATAGTCTCATTTTTGTATTTAAAAAAGTTCTTGGTCAGTCTAACATATGTGACATTTCTTCATAAATGTAGGGCTCATTAATGCATTTTGAAGGTACTTGTTACCTGTTAGCTTCATCTTCGACTAACCTTCTTCCTTGTATAAGGCGTGGATTTCAAAACATCATCTATCAGGATTTGACAGAACCAAACTAAACTCCCTTCCGTCTGGTACATTATACCACTGTCTTCTCTTTTGCTAAAGTATAATACCATTTTTTTCTTCTTTTCTTTTCTATATTGGCGCCTGCTTGCTGACGGGGCGTGTTACAGGTACTTTTGCGTGACCCAGCGCTATCGATAGTTTTATCTTGCTTAGGGTTTAGCGGAGGAAAACTTTCCGTGTTTGGCAAGAAACAGGGCCTTAACCGAAACTCCTACTGTTATACCTGTATGTGTGTGTGTGAGAGAGAGAGAGTGAGTTTGAAAGCAGAGTAAGAGGGGGATAAGAAGGTGGAGACTATGGTAAGAGATTTTTATCTTGAAACATATGGTAAAGACAGAGTAGCAAAATCTGATTGGGAGGGTTGATCTAACGGATAACCTTTGTTTTTCTTCTTCCCTGGTCCAGTTCACTGGCTTATTGAAAACAAATGAGGGTACCATACAATCATGTCTTTCAACCCACGGCATGACCTTTCCTACTAGATTTGTCTGTGATGAATCTCCCATTATTTACACATAATCACTAGCGTATTGAATGAGATAAATGGTGGTAAATATTTTATGCACTTTTATACTCCATGTAATAAATTCTGATGTGAAATACCAGTATATATTCCTGTCTTTTTTTTTTCATTAAAATCATCAACTCGTAAATGTGAGCTGACTTTTTTTTTTTAATAATGCAGGGCGCACTGAGGACCTTCTTCCACTTTTTAACCTAAGAGTACCCAGACGAAATGCCCGTTCCCAACATCTCAAAACCACAATTTCTACCTCTCAAAACCGCAATTGTGTTTGGTCCAGCGATCTCTTGTATACAGATTATCACATTTTTACAATACTTTTCCTTTGCCACCAGACTTCTCTCTCAGTAAAAGTAAATTTCTAAAGGCTTGTTATATGAGTCTGGAATGAAAAAAAAAGAATCTTATTTCTTATTGTATAATTATTGTTGTTATTATTTTTATTGTTATATCACATTGTTATAAGAACGGTGTAAATGGCGTTTGCTGTATCAGCGCTAACTTCTAATAAATAAGACTACAGCTACGATTTCTTTGGATCTTTACTGGTTAATAAAATGGCTTAAGATAAATTGCAGGCATAACTTCAAGAATGATTCAAGACAATTTCTGAAAATCTAGCTCTGTCTCAAAAGTCGAAACTTACAGTAAGTCATTAACGGTACTGAATGATCTAACACTTTACACTTGATTATATTACCCTCCACTGTACTGTAGTCCTATATCAAGTGACTGGCTCAAACTGTACATCGTTGTGTAATCGATTATTTGGGAATGATATATTGATTCTAAAATTAATTACAGAGCACGTAATTAAATTCATAGCAAAATTATGTTTTTGGAAAATTCTCACATATTTCGAAGATGACTAACTTATATTTCTTGTAGCTTATTTTGTAAGTGTAGAAGTCTTGACAAAATAGCATTTGTTCGTAGGTTGGTCTATACTGCGCGATGAAGAATAAGAATATTTTGGAGTGCCTCTGCTGGAATTGTGGTACAATTTACAACAAAGTTACTTTAAATATAGTCTCGTCGGCTCTTTCGAATTACGATTTTATGTAGACCCTGCAGTCCGTTACCGTATTTACAGATAGGGAATCCCTTATTTTTATCTGTGCCATGATGTATCTCAGGATGGCAATGTCAAAAGATGAGCAGAAACAGGTTGATTTCAGTGTGTATAACGTAAGCGATAAAATAAAATCTAGTGTTCATAAAACCTGAATATACACGAAAATAACACTATTATAGAAAATGTGCGTTCTTTTGATACATCTTATAGGAAACAATGTGTAAACATAAGATGACAATACAGAGTTTGTTCAATGTGCTGTCCGTCATTGGCAATGCATTGTTCAACACGAAAAGAAAAATTATCATATATCTTGTCAGCGACAGCCGCATTTCCATTAAACTTCGCATGGACTCCGTGATATGTTGCTTGATATAAACCATTCCTTTGATTTTCACTAAACATGTAAATTATTATTACATTAATCAGTGTTAATATTAATATTAGGTAGGGACCACGGTGGCTTAGTTGGTAGAGCGCTCACCTGTGGTGCTAGGGGTCATCGGATCCCTGCTCATGCCATGTGGGCTTTGTGGTGAACAAACATCGTGTGCGTGGGTTTTCTCGGGGTGCTCCCGTTCTCTCCCACTTTCTTCATTCCGCCAATTCCAATTCATCCCATCATTATCCATACGGCCTGAGCCATAGTTGCCTAAAGGACTTCAAATAAATTAAAAATTAATATCTGGTGTAGTAAAAAGTAATCCATTACTTTTGCATGACATTGAAGGCTTGACTTACTATAGTTAGAATGATCCGATTTAGGTCACATATGCGCCGTTTTGTTCGATAACGTGTTGCCATTTGGAAGGTAATATCATGATGCCTCTCTCATAGAAGCCCTTGTCCCTATTGGCAAAAAATTGAGACAATCTATTTTCACAAGCCTCTCTTGAAGCGAATTTTTCACCAGCAAACGTGTTCGCCATGGACAGGAACAGATGGTAATCACTCGGTGCCAGGTCCGGACTATAAGGTGGATGCATAAGAACCTCCCAACCAAGCTCCCGGAGCTTCTGGCGAGTCACTATCGATGTGCGTTGTCCTGGTGGAACACAATGCCTCTCCTATTGGCCAAAGCTGGGCGCTTCTGGGCGATTGCTGCCTTCAGACGGTCCAATTGATGACAGTATAGTTCCGAGTTAAGGGTTTGGCCGTAGGGGAGCAGCTCATAGTAGATAATTCCCTGCCAATCCCACCAAACACACAGCAAAACCTTCCTGGCCGTCAATCCTGGCTTGGGCACCGTTTGCGCCGGCGCACCGCGCTTCGACCATGACCGTTTTCGCGTGACGTTGTCGTAAGTGATCCACTTTTCATCACCAGTCACCAACCGCTACAGAAATGGGTCGCTTTTGTTGCGATTCAGCAGCGATTCGCAGATGGAAATTCGGTCCATGAGTTTTTTTTGCGTTAACACGTGTGGCACCCATACATCAAGCTTCTTTGTGTATCCAGCCTTATGCAAATGGTTCCACACGGTTTTTTGTGCAATGTTTAGCTCTTGGGCAATCGAAACAGTGCTTACATGACGGTCGGACGCGACAATGTCCATGATTTTATCGACATTTTCGACACTTGGCCTTCCAGTGTGTGGTACATCTTTGACGTCAAAATTACCGGAACGGAATCGACGAAACCAAAATTGCCCGTGATTGGCTGTTACAGTATCAGGACCATAAACACTATTCACATTTGCAGCCGCCTGGCTTGCGTTTTCGCCTTTATCGAAGAAAAACTGTAAAATATAGCGTATTTTCTCTTTGCTAGTGTCCATTTTGACGCGCGCTCACACAACACT
The DNA here is from genome assembly GCA_022664845.1 of Lepisma saccharinum. Taxonomy (NCBI): domain Eukaryota; kingdom Metazoa; phylum Arthropoda; class Insecta; order Zygentoma; family Lepismatidae; genus Lepisma; species Lepisma saccharinum. The sequence continues at coordinate 31,822 of JAGDQP010009293.1, forward strand.
GAGTCAACTCATCACAACTATCTGAACAGTGTTTGTAGTACGCAATCTCATCGTTTGAACGCCATCTCGTTGAACCCGATCGGACTTATACAACGCGAGCTACAGATCACTGAAGCCATCTATTGGCAAAATAATGGATTACTTTTTACTACACCAGATATTAGATATCACCTGGAAGAGCTAAAACCTGTTCTCATTATTATATAGCTTTGATGCTTCTGGTGTCCAGACTTCATGGACACACTGTAGAAACAATAGATAATTATTGTAATACCAGAATAATCTCTCAATAAAGTAAATCTCGATATCATCTCAATAAAGTAACTAAGAGGATCTACCAGTGACCATAGATGACGGGGTCAGTGGTTTACAGCAGAAGTCAAGATACTGCCGCTAGAGTTCTTAACGTTACAAAGTCCGAAAGCAAACCCACGATAGTAAAAACACCGTGTGAAATCAATCAAATAAGAAGGCTAATAATAATAATAATAATAATAATAATACATTTCAATGACAAAAAAGTATGTGGTAAAGTGTTAATTTGAGAAATAGCTTTTAACCAATACATTTTATTATGGCTTTGTTCGACTATAACTGGTGATGATGTTTCAGTCCAACTTCCTTCGTGATGTAGGAAAATGTTTCTCTTTTTCGTTTTTTTACTTTTTTGTGTCATCTTGCGTGTTACGAACTACACATTTCAGACTTCATTAAAATTTACATGTCTAGTGTGAATAATTCTTTTCTCTCTTTTGATACCATAAAAAAAAAGGAAAAAAATCGAGGACAACACCCACTACAACAAAAGCATGAAAAACTTAGTTGCTGATCTAAAGAAGACGTTACGTTATTTTTTAAGATTGCAAGAGATTTTTCTCAGCGTTTTATTTTCGAACATTTCTTATGTGTACTTTTCTTGTTACAGTATTCAGCTCACGTCCCTATAATATGTGTTTATTTTTAATTGGAATAAAAGTTTTAAGAAAACATATATATGCATGCAATAGAGATAAGATGATTGGCTCTTGCGTCACTTACCGAAATAAATCTTTCCATATGTGTGCTTTTAAGGTGCTCAGTGTTTTATTTTTTTCTATTTTGTTTTCGTGTAGTAAAGTTGTAACCAAGTCTCTAAACTATGTAATTCTTTGTAATACGTATAATATAACGAACTTTTTTTTTATTATTTACTGTGTGAGCACAAAGTGTGTGTGTAGCTTTGTATAATTATTTTTCTCTCTGTATTTATTAAATAGATATTCACGATGTGTGATTTTTCTAGTGACTGTGAGTATGTTTTTTTTTAGATACGGTCATCAGACAATTTTTTTTTCTTATTAACAAAAAAAGATAGAACCCCCGCTCTTAATGCTAAATAACTCACTGAATGTGTGTGGTCCGTTAAGAAGACTGGCGGGGCTATACCAGTTTCTTTGAAGGGGTAAGGTTTTTTTATTATCTTTTGAATGGTACTTAGTTTTTATCATAGCTTAGTCCTTTTTCAAGGCCGATATACAGCTGATACCATAGCCCTTCTTACATTTCGAAAACTTTCTTTAAGATTTTTCTATACTGAAAGAGATGCGGAGAAAAGTTAAAACTGATCCTACTTCGTACTGTGTAATCAGCACGACACGTCCTTGTTTGGGCTGTCGATAAAGATATCCGGATACTACTATTATAAGTTATATAAGCAATGTGCTTGTTATTCTTTTTTCTCTGTGAATCGATCACGAACATTAAAATATAAGATTTTAATCAGAAGTCTTGATTCCCCCCCCCCCTTCCCGCTTCCTTTCATTTCATGCTGAAGTCGATATATTTTATTGCTGGATAAAAGGGCAGAAATCTGAAGGATCAAAATCTGACAAATAAGTAAATTTAATGTAATTGTATAACCGTTTGTTCACGTTTCGATATTATACTGGCGCTGATAGTCAGCAAGTTTTGTGCTCTTTAAATTTCATGAGCTTTGAGTTTTGTGAAGTATTGTGGCATGCCTTTATTCTCTACCACCTCCACCACCACCTTCCTTGTCGAAAAATATCCAACACTCCTAAAATGTCATATTATATTAACTAGGCTATTAGTCCAGAAAAGTTGGATGCAAGCTATAGCATTCTATCCTGATATTATTCAACCAATAATTATTATTGACAAGTTGTTGCATAGCGTGTAGGAAATCTAACGACAGGAGACTAGGTCTGCGATAATATTACGGATTTCGTTTGTTTGATTTGTTTGGATTGACATTAACTCCTAAACGAGCTGGTGAGTTTCTAAGGATGGGACCTACAGTTTTTGGTAGAGTTCGAAAAGCCGAAAGTATTGGTTTTTGGTAAATGCCGAACCACTCCGTTCAATTACCCCGGTGGGAATTAAACCCCTGATCACGAGCACAGAAAGCGGGCACTCTAACCTCTCGACCACCAAAAGATCTCCGAATTTCGTTATCGAACATTACAATATCGTTCGCACGCGCGCCGACTACGTGGATGCTCCGGGGCTCCAGCACCCACACAAATAATCTTGAAGATGCGGCGCACCCACAAGATTTTTAGTTTGATACAAAAAAAAAAAATCTCACATGCCATTATCGAAAAATAATAAGCAATTAAAATATTGAGATGGAAGTTAAAATTTCTAACCTCTAAAACATAATTGTTTCAAATATGTTTGTGCAAAGGCAACCAAGCAACATACTCCCCTTCCTTGCCTGTCTCTGGCCTAGGCAAAGGCAGTTGCCACAATAAAAAAGGGAACTGTATTGTGAATAGCATCGCATATTTTCGGCTTGCTTTGATGTTTCCTTACAAATGACACACTGCAATGCCCACTCCATTCGTCAACAATTGTTTTAAAATAACTACTTGCCGATATTGAGTACTAATAAAGAATAAATCGAAACACAAGGAAGTAGAAGCAACTACCTCAGTAGTTGATTTTTTTCTTCTTTTCTTTGTTTCAATCAGATAAGAGCGGCGTGGTGTGGTACTGTGGTTTACGATTTAAGTGAAGTTATTTTCATGTAATCTGGATTGTTATCGTTTTGTTTGTTCTCCGATAGCCAATTATTGTTTGGAAGGACGCGAGAGCTGAGATTGTACTTGTAGACTGTGAAGTTCTCATTTTCAGAAAAAAAAGAGGGGTCGGGGGTGATAGTTAGTAGGGTCTACTTACCGGATGCATTGAGCAAGAGCTCTTCGTCGGGCAAAAATTCTAGCAATTTTCAAACGTGGCACGATTAGTGGACGGCGGAAGTGTGTGGAAAGCTGAAAGACAATATTGAGTATTGCTTTTTCACATACTTCTAATTCGAACAGTAGGTTTTCAAGTCGCTATGGATAAATTCGTCATACGTTTGTCGTCGTCATCACAGGTGGATATTACCAGAGTGACAATGAACATAGTGAAAAGCATGTTGAGTCAAGAAATAAGGAACCCGAGAATGTGTTTTCTGCCAGTTCCAGTAATACTAGTTCATTAGCAACAACTGTCAAGAAATCGTAAGGCAGGTCTTACCGTGAACAATGGAAAAAGACATTTCCTTGGATTTATAACGACAAGGAATTGGACAAAGTGTTCTGTAGTGTGTGTAAAAGCGCTTTTGATTCCAGTATACTGCTTCCGTCGGCAACTGCTACTTCTGCAGACAGGGGCCCAATCCTAAATGCTCCCTTTCCTTCCTTTTGCTGAGAAAACAAAGGAGCCAAGGAAAGGAACCTTGGAAGGAGTGTAGGAAAGGAAGCATTTTGGACGTTGTGCACTTGGCGAATATAGCGACATCTTTGAAAAGCATTAGAAGCGTAAAAAGTTATGCAGCGGGTGGCGGGATAGGAGTGGTGGTTGTGATATTGTAAGCAAACAACCCCAATTGAAAAAGCACGAATAATTAGAAACTCAAACAACTGGGCAGTTGTACTCGTTTTTTCAAGATGCTTTTATCGCGTGAGCTTTTCCCTCTCCTTCGCTCGAGGGGTATTGCATGGCGCGTATTTTTAAGATAATGGTTTACATGGTCATATTCAAGTACGCCCATTGGGGGGCAAGGAGGTGCTTTCCCCTCCTCCCCTAGCCGGAGAAAATGATACTATTACTAATATGGCACAAAATGTGGGGATCATGTCAGTCAAAAAAAGAAGGCAGTATGTGTATGGGTGGCTTTGCCCGCCTCCCCCCTCCCCCCGAAAATCGTAACATGGGTGCTCTTGGTCATATTCCTTACTCATTACGTGTACCGACCAGTGAGCAGGTCTTTCATTACAATTGCAATTCTTCACATTCTTCTCTTTGAAAAACTTTCCAGGGAACAGCTACACATAAATATTTCAGTGCTTTTTGTAAGTTGTATTATTACATAAATCAGCTGAAAGGTTTCAAAGCGTTCAAAATGCAGTGCAAAATAAATTATACTAAAGAAATTATCAACAACGTCGTGATGCGTGCAACAAATTGCTGGAATTTTTACAGAGTAACTGCATATTATTTGAAATCAATTTTGTGACATTTTCTGTTCTTCAGTAGAACAATAAATAGTGTGTTCAGTAAACAATATGAACAAGAAGAATCATCCTGAATATCTACATATATCCTGTTTTGATGGCGGAATACAGCTGCACCTGTCATTATTAATGCACATTCACATAAGATGGACACTGCTCACCGTTGTCCCGTGACTAGGCTCGTGAAATTCTGTAAAACTCGAAGCGGACGTAGTTCAGTTGGTACAGCGCAGGGATTCAAAGTCAGGGATGGGGCATGCACGGTTTCTATCGATTTTTGACCGTATAAATTTTAAAGTTTAGAGTTTTCTAGAAAATTTGGGGGTGACACCCCCACAGGGGGTCTGGCAGAATCACTGGTACAGCGTTAGATTCTCATTCAGGAGGTCCTATGTTCGATACCAGCGACCGACCATGCCGACAGGTTTTTCCATTGATTTTCTTCAGTCACATCAGGCAAATGCCGGATGATACCTTCAACTTAGGCTCTGTTCGACTCCTTCCCTTCCTGACAATCCTGGTTGAGCTTTTCCACAGTTTTTCCTCAGTCACGCCAAGAAAATGCCTGGATGGTACCTTCAACTTAGGCTCTGGCAGACACCTACCCGCACCCTTTCCCCTCCCCTGACCCAGGCTGAGCGTTAGATGCCTGAAAGTAATAATTGAAGCTCAAGTTCGATCCTCACGGGCGACCATCCTGACAGATTTTCCAGGGTTTCCCTCTTTACTAAGCGAATTCTGGAATGGCACGTAAGTAAGATCCTGACTGCTACCTTTCCCATTCTTTCCTTTACCTTATGCCGGTCCGATTGAAAGTTGCTTAAAGTTATACTTCAATTCAATTCAACAAGAGGCAATCCAACGTGATATTTTTAAAAAATAGCAATACATCAGATCATTTATTGTAGTATTTTCCTATCTTGTACACAAGAACAGAAGAGAATGGACCGCACTACATATAGTTTCTTCCATATCATAAGAACCTTCGTCCCTTGTCTGAAACAAAATCTTTTAACAACCCACAGGGCACGTGCTTCTAACCGCGTCGTAAATATTAACAGACGAATGACGTTGCCAACCTCCATAAAAACAAAATTACTTAATTCCACCAAAAATAAACGCTTCGTCAAAACTTCATTAAGAAATATAAAGTTGATCTGAATAGGTTTGTCAGTAATGCTTGAATTGTAATCGAAAGAACCCAGATTCGATTTCCGGTACCGGCGAACCTGACTGATGTTTTCCGTTTTCCCTCGGTAATATGACGATAAATGAGTCCTAGTGATTGTTATTATTATTATTATTATTATTATTAGAGATATTTTACATAATCTGTATAAAAATATGGCAGAAACTGGAAATAGAGTTCTGGCCAGTGATTTACATAATTAGACGACTTAATTATCTATGAATTTTTGAATTTAGTTTTAAGGCTTTTAGGCAACTTTGGTTTAGGCCGGATGGTGGATGATGATGGGATGAATTGGTGGAATGATGAAAGTGGGAGGAAAGATAAACCCGAGAAAACCCACGCACACGGTGTTTGTCCACCACAAAGTCCAACTGTGAGCAGGGATCGAACCTACGACTCCTATCACCAGAAGTGAGAGCTCTACCAGTTGAGCCACGGCGGCCAAAGAAGACTTATATGTTTTTCATGCTGAAAAAATATGTACAAAAAATATATAAATGCATAAAATTTTTAAAAAAGATTTATTTAAACTAAATTCTAGAGGGTGTAAACCCTGCAAAAAGCAGGAAGGCAAAATTTTTTTTTTACGACACGACCCTGTCACTTCCTTTGCGCAGTAGGGGGTTTCTGGGGGAAGTGTTTTGGAAAAAAAGTTCTTAAGAAATAAAATACACTATACAGCATCTACTAAGAATAGTGCTTTAACAAAACTTCTTTTGATTTTGAAACTATCATCCCCAACAACGCAAGATGACGCTTACCTAAAATAAATGCTTTCTTCCTCTGTATTTTTTTAATGTTGCTGCAAATAACAACAGAATCTTATTTTGAACAAAATCTTTAAAATACCACGAAAGAATAAACAAACAATGAAAGGAACGACTGATTAACTCCATTGATACAATGGAAGAAACAATGGAATGCAAGATGCTAATCCCGCGGGACTACCCTCCCCACACCATCGGTTTCAACGCGAGGTCACTTCCTCCCTACGCAATGCTTTCTTCATCCGTCAATTTATAGGTGGCGCTAGTTTCTACATGAAACAATTGAACGCTAAAGGGTACGAAGGATGGACTGCATGTATCCTTGGCCGAAGGAGGCAAAAAAGGTCACAAGGAAAGGAAAAGATGTTATATGATCAGTCCTTAAGATGGCCGACCTTCCGGTGGGAAAGGAAATTGGAGATGAAGGGTGTATTTAGGATGCACATGCATTCAGGGATTCGTGTAATGCATTTGTTCGAAATAGATTTTCCCAGTGGCAAAAGGCAATTGAACATTTCAGGCACTTCATCGTTCGTCCGTGACTGCTGTGGCAACTACGAAATAGGGAACCAATGTGTCATCTCTCTTATCTCAACACGTAAATTAGGAGATATGAAAAGTGCACGCAAGGCGATTGTAAAGATAATAACGTCCGTCCAATTTTTAAGCCAGCAAGGATTAGCAATTCGGGTTCACACCGATGAAGCTTCAAATATTCTTCAGTTGCTGCTGCTTAGAGCAGAAGATGTCCCTGACTTGAAATCTTGGCTTCAGCGAACTACATATAAATGGGTTTCTCACGATATATTGAATGAAATTGTCTCCTTATTATCGGGCGATGTACAGCAAAATATTGTGAAATCTATTAAGGCGGCACAATATTTTTCTCTCATTGTAGATGAGACGTCCGACATATAAATGAAGGAATCCATATGCTTCAGATTTGTCGATAAAAATCTGCAAGTTGAAGAATTGTTTATGGGCTTCCATGACCAGGATGTCATAAGACGTTTATCTCTCGACATAAAATACTGTCGTGGTCAATGTCGTGATGGTGCGAGTAATGTCAGTGGACATTTAACAAGATTACAAAGTAGGATTACTGACTTGGAGCGGAGAGCTATATTTGTTCATTGTTCGGCGCATAATTTGAATTTTGTGGTGCAAGATGCGATGCAAGGTATTAGTTATGTGCGAGACTTTCTGGTGATTCTTCGTGAATTAATATCATTTGTAAGAAATTCGCCAAAGAGGTTATCAGTGTTTCAATCGCTACAAGAAGACAACGAAGTCGAAGATGGTGTTGTAAAAACATTCCCAGACTGACTGCGACCATTCTGTCCCACAAGGTGGTGTGTGAAGGTAAAATCAATGAAATCGTTGGAAAGTAATTATGACGTTCTCTGACATTTTTGGAAGATCTGTCAGAAGAAAAAAGTGAAGTCGGTGGGAAGGCTAGTGGATATTTGTCAAGCCTACATCAATTCAGATTTCTTATTTTGCTGAAAATATTAATTTCAATCTTTGGCAGGATTGGAAAACATCATTGTCATACCGAGAAATCAAAACTTCGGTGAAAACTTTGTCTGCAAGTTTAGCTTCACAAAGGGATAGATTTCTTCAGTTGTGGAATGAAACCATGCAGAAAGCGGAGGAATTGAACATTGATGAACCAGGTTTGCCTAGAAAAAGGAAGATGCCAAAACGGTACGACGAAGGTACTGATCCTCACACGTATAAAACGCCAGAGGAATTGTACAGACAAATATTTTTTGAAATAATTGATGTGGCTGTGGATTCGCTAAATCCTAGATTTCAAACAAAGGGTTTGGAATTTATTTCAGAACTTGAAGCTTTTGCTATCGGTGAAAGTGGTGCTGATCGAATTCTGCAGTTCTATGGGGCAGACTTTGATAAAGACAAGCTAACGTTGCATAGGGATATGTTTCTAGATGTGTACAGAACAAAGAAAGAAGAAGTGGCCAACTTGTCAGACATTACAAATATTTTAAGTAGAGAAAACAGTGCTCCCATGCGTGAAATGCTCGCAGAATTTGTGAAGTTTGCGCAGATGATTTTAACTATACCTGCTACTTCTTGTACATCTTAGCGGTCGTTTTCAGCACTTAGACGATTTAAAACGTTTTTGCGGTCAACAATGACCCAAAAAAAGATTGAACGATTTGTCAATTTTGCATGTTCATAAGGAAATGACTAAAAATATTGACATTAACAAAATTGCAAATTAATTCATAAGTGCAAATGATGTAAGAAGGAATGTGTTTTATATTGAAAGTTAACATGTCATGACTCATGATTATTACCAAATTATTTGGTACATAAAGTTCGTCATTTTGTAGTTTATGGTCACAACAAAATCCTTGCACAGTTCTTTCTGCAATACAATTAAAATTATTTGCTTTTATGAAGATTTTTCATTTTAATTTGTATGACGGTGGTATTTTCTTTTAGTAACGTGTTGATAATATCATTGCCTCTTACACTCATTGTGCATGTGCATCATGTAAGTTGTTTAAAGTATACACTTAATGTTACGATTACATATGTTGAGAATATTCATTACAGTAACTTATCCTTAACCTTGGACCCGGGTTTGAACCCGTTTCTCGTGCGTTTAAGTCAGCCGTATTACTGACTGAACTAGGGCAGCCCCAACTTATCCTTATAGTACCGGTACCGGTATATTTTACTTGATCAAAGCACGGCCCTTTATGACAGTGCTCATAAAAGATTTTAACTAAAAGGGAATAAATAAAAGAATATCGATACTCCCCTGAAAACATATAACACGTCCCGCCATTGATATGCACCCACATAAATTTGGAAAGTCGGCGCCGCTGGTCGTTCGTATCTAAAAATAATTGAAAATCGACTGTCGTCCCTTTCGAAAATCCTTGTAAACTATTAGTTATATAAAAAAAATAATTGGAAACCGAATATTGTTCGAAATTGAAATACGATTATATCTAAATATCTTTCGGTGTCGATATTTAATAGATCACGATGCCTATACTGGAAAATTTGAATGGATCCAAGGATACTTCCTTAAATCGCACAGCTCCACTGGATCATCATGTATCCAGATGGGAAATGGCTTTGAGCATGCAATACTCTATATTTTCCAGTGAATTCTTCTTTTGTGTAAAATAAAATAAATAGCCAAAACGGTATTTTTAACTCTATTTTCTTCTTAAATAAATTATTTTAACTGTTTAATTACCTTGACGTTATCGCTGCTTTTGCTGCTTGTACTGATGAATCTAAGGTCTCCTTGTCATGTTGTGCATATTTCTTGCATTTGTTCTTGAGAGGTACAAAATATTAGAAACGTTGTCAATTTTGGTGAGAGCTTTGACGTGTACAAATGTTTGATGAATAACTTATTGCAACAGGGCCAACTACAACAACAGGCATCTGTAAGAGAGGTGATGAATGAAAAATCTTCCAGAATTAATACCTACATTTGCAGCATGGTTTCTCATCTTGTCACAGCATTTGCCAAGTACTGTGAACTGACCTTATTGAAGCGAGACATCTCTTAGAATTCTAATTGGACAGTCCTTCCCACACACTTTAGTCTTCATTGTTTATTTGTGTTACAATAACAATACTCTGAATGTGGATTTACAACTTACAAATTCTGTTAGATCTCAACTTGTAAATAAATCAGGTTTGATCATCAAATAATAATGAACCATTGTTGGGGAAGCGGGGGTTTCGTACAATTTGGATTATATTAACATTAACACACGTCATGTTAGAACATTGTAGAGAAAAAGAGCACAATAGAACCTGAACAGAATAATTTAAAAAGAGGACGTGTGCCGGAGAGAGAGGATATTCTGCAATCCTAAATTCACATGTAATGCTCACTATCTGTTTTCACGTTTATAAGATCAAAACGTGCAGTGAAGAACGAACGAAAACATTTATAACTCTGTAAGTATATTATTTCAGTAAATACAAGGAAAACATTTGGTAAAAACACGAAACACACCCAAAAAGTCACTCTATTTTATAGGTTTTTCACACCTCCAACGTCTTAGTCCGAATGTCATTAAATAAAAGATGCTTACTTGTGTACTGTTTTCAATTAAATTTGTTACAGCAGTAAAATTTTGCTCAAAATCCATCATTTTTTTTTTCGTTTATATGGTATAACCATTTAAAACAAGTTATTTAATTTGAATCTAAATTTCGCAATTAATAACAAATTATAGTCAATTCTTTTGTAAAATTTAAGACGATGGATAACACCAGTTTCATACAACATTGTATATAACCAATTATTGATTTCCTTCCTACTGTAATTGATTTTTTTAAAAAAATAGCTAATTAAATTAGATAATTTGGTGTTTTTAACTCAAACGGTGTGGAAAAAGGATTTGTAAGGTCCGCCATTTTGTATCCAAGATGGCGTCTTTGAATGTATCTGATAATAATTTGGTAACCTATTAGTGATGTTGTTGTACCTTCGTACCAAATTTCATTTTAGTAACCCCAGGCCGTTTAGGCTGTGTATTCTATACAACAATGGGTTTGGCGGCCATTTTGGATCCAAGATGGCGACTTTTCAAAAATGTCGGATATTTCCAGTTACCTACTCATGGTCCTACACCTTTACCAAATTTGATGTTTCTAGCTCCAGTAGTTTGGCCTGTGAATTTATATGGATGAGTGAGTCAGTGTCCATGTGGCTATATAGTATGTGGACTTGCTTTGCTTCGCTGGAGGGGGGAGGGGCTTTATCGTAATCAGACACTATCTGGCGAACTGTGCCTCCATGGTACAAATATACCAACCACCGGGGGCTGCTGCGTCCCCATATGGGGGTTTCACCATTTTTTGTTACCTACTTGTCATGGTACAACTTCATACCAAATTTCGTTTGTCTAGCTTTAGTGGTTTAGAAAATGGGTTTTCGGACGGCCATTTTGGATTAAAGATGGCTACTTTTTTTAACATTTTCTTATATTGTCATGACTTACTCGTGAAAGTACACCTTCAAATAAAATTTTATTTCTCTAGCTCAAACGGTGTCGAAAATGATTTTTTGGGCGGCCATTATGGATCCAAGGTGGTGACTTTCCCAAGATTCTCTAATATTTTCCTAAACTACTAGTTATGATACACCTTCATGCCAAATTTCGTACCTCTAGCTCAAACGGTGTGGAAAATGGATATTTAGATCCGCCATTTTGGATCCAAGATGACGTCGTTTGATACATCAGGTAACATGTTGGTAACCTAATAGCGATAATGTACCTTCATTCCAAATTTCATTTCAGTAGTCCCAGCCGTTTAGGCTGTATATTCTATACAACAACAGGTTTGACGGCCAGTTTGGATCCAAGATGGCGAGTTTTACCAAATGTCGGATTTTTTCCTTTACCTACTCATGGTCCTACACCTTCATACCAAATTTCCAGTAGTTTGGCCTGGGAATTTGGATGAGTGAGTCACTGAATCAGTCAGTGACCATGGGGCTATATAGTCTATAGACTCGCTTTGCTTCGTATAGTATGTGGATGGATGGATGGTGTATATGAAAACTAAATACACTTGCTTATGGGTTTGTTATTTTCTTTCTATTTAATTAGTTGTGACTCTTTTAAATAATAATCATGAAAATAGTAAAAATACATTCTGTCAGCTATTTGACCAAGGGTCGTATCTCAAAAATCTAACTCGTTTTATAAATGAAAAAAGAATAATAATTCCTAAGAGGAAAACCAGTTCAAGTGTAATAACTCGTCATGTATTCTACCAAAAAAAGTTTTGTGATTGAATTTGTGATGACTTATTACACTTAAACTGTTTACCCTCTTAGGAATTATTATTCTTTATTCATTTATAAAACGAGTTAGATTTTTGAGATACGACCCTTCGTCAAATAGTTGAGATGTAATTTTCATCTTTATTTTTGTTAAGCCTAATTGAAAATATCGGTATGCTACAAAACAAAAGCAGGGGTAAAATCCTGTGGATAGTGGGACCCAGAGAGGTTAAAAGAAGCAATTGCAAGGATACAGACAGGAGACATTTCGTAGCCCAAGTTCATTGACTTATTTTTGTTTTTCATTTTGTAAGCCTATTTCTGAATTCTACTGAAACTGGTCTAAACTTACCCTGTAGCTACTGTCTTATTTTTCAACTTGTATTTTTCAGTTAGAATAGGTGCTGAACATAGCCCATGATTTTTTAACTTTTACTTCTCCCTTACATTGTAACATTGTAGGTACTCTACAGTAGACATTAGACAATTAATAAAAAACTAAAATATAAAGTAGGCCTGAATAGCTTAATTTCCTCCTAATTTCCATAATGCGACAGGTTGTTTACAGAAGGCAATTAGAACATCAGTCTTAGTAGAGAAAACACTTTAAATCTGGTTTTATGATATGCGGCGTGTCACCCTCACCCATAGCCTACGGAATAGACGCCGCGATTTTTACAAAAAAAATCTAACAACTAAGTGATGGGTGATTAGACTATAAGTTTTATTGTGCCTGTCGGGAACATGACTGGTCACCATATTAATTAGGTATTTTTATTTTAAGTACATAATGGAACTTAGAATAATCATTTTAAAAAATGTGCGCAATGTCACCCTGATTTACCATATAACTTGCTTTTTAATGTACTAAAACATATTTTAGCGTCATGCACTGAGAAAAAGATATGTATATACTATACGAAAAGATGTATGTTTCATATTTAAATGCTGTATTATGAGACTTGACTATGATCGTATGAAACACCGTGCTTCGTACGTGAAATACTGGTGTAATATACTTCACTAAGGCTGTATTGTAGAATGTAGATACTGCATTCCGTATAATATCATAACTTCATAAGGAATAAAACATAAGTATAGTTCTATTGTGACACACGTAGACTAGAGCAGAATATAACTTCCTACCGTAACGCATACAACATACCTCCTGAACGAATGCCTCATACCTACGACTGACATACTTCCAATAATAGGTATAAAAGAATCTTCTTTTTCTATCTGTTTATGCTATAATGTATAAACGTTTCTCCTTCTCAAAGTACGGATTGGTACTACGTTAAAGTGACGTCATGTCTTTTACGAACATTGCATACATTAATAGGAGTTTAATCTACTCCGGGACATGAGAGAATTTTCAGTTATCAGGATAAACTAAAACTATTTGCATATGATGACAAAATAAACAAAAAGAAAGAAATCAACGAAACCTACTACAGCCTCAAATACAAGCCGAAACTAAACCAGGGCACAAAGACTATTTCAAGCTACTACTAGTGATGCAAATACTTTGTATAAGTGAACGAAATAAAAATATTTAAAATGTTTTAAATATATATACATTTAAAACTACTATAAATAGAGTATGTGATTAAATAATTAAATAATGTATTGTGTAAATAAGAACTGTATACTTCAAAACTGTTCTAACCATATTATAGAAAAATAAAATAATGTGTCGCAGTCTTTGTGAAGCATAATAACATAATCCAAATACTCAAATTTAGTATTAATGTAAAAGCAATCGTGTTTAATAATGTACTATTGTTTCATTGTGTGGCAGATAAATTAAATAATCTGTTTCAGAATATTCAATTTATTCCTTCTATATTTTCCCTTTCCTAACTTATTCAAAATCCCAACCTATTTTCCTTATTACGGAATGATGACGGTCTATGGTTCATAACCGTGCTTGTAAGAAAGGATGAGACAACAGGAAATGATTGTATTTCTGTCTTGAGACTGAATTGCATATATGATGAAATCATGCCACTCAACAGGATTTTGTGGTATTGATTGCAAAGCTATTTTAGCAATTATTAAAGGAAGTGACTATGTATTGTTATTATAACAACAGAATTTTGGAAACCACGAAATGTTGGTTGGCTCCGGAATGATATCCTTTCAGAATTGATCAACAGGAAAGATGGACTCTTCTATCCTTAATTCCTAACCGCAAAATTCCTTGTTTTCCCTAAAAAATTAAAAGACGTAATTTCGCTTAAAACAAACAACACGTGCAATCACTAATTCTCTGAAGATAACGCAATAATTAACGTCACGTCGAAATTTCTAGAAGAAACTACGTCAATCAGAAAGTGCTTAAAATGCTATTCGTATTTGTCTTGTGTGTCAGTGTGTGATTTGAAGAAGAACGACGAACATCGATACAAGGTCAGATCTATTTCAATTTACTTAGTAGACTTTAGAATAATGTTTTTCTATAATCCCCCTTTCCGAGATTGATATGGAGTGTTAGTATTTGTTTGCTTAAAATAATTCAGAATCTCTTCAGCAATTATGTTTCCATAGCACTTTGCATTTAGAAATAATATTAGTTTGACATTTTCTATTATTGAGAAGAAAATACTTGAAGTAGTTATAGTAAATGTATTAACGATACGGGAAGGAATTAGATACGTAAGTTCTGGTAAGAAATAATTGCACAGCAAAGTAGTTTTGGGTCACAGGTCATACGGGATATAACGGCCTGCTTACAAGAAAAGTGTCAATGGAACTTCTTGCTATGAGATTTCTGAACACTAAGGTGACTTTGGCGATGAGCAATGATAAGATTACTCTTGTTTAATTATGCTTCTCATTCTCTCTCTGTTAAATGTATCCGATCGATCCCTATTCTCTTATTCTGTGTTTAGTAATTTAAGTTATAGCTTGAGAAATAGAGTATTCTCCAAATTGGATATTGTCAATTAATTAGAAATATGTACCATTAGTATTTATATATAAAGCAAGAAAAGTTAAATAATGTAACTCCCCCTTTTATAAACTCCTTTATATGGATTCACCTCACGAAGCTTTGCCTCACGAAGCTGCCCTATTGTATATTTGTAAAAGTTTCAAAGTAATAATGATTCCTAAGTTCTCAAGATAACTTTGTTACCTTATTCTTTATTTATGTTGTTATTGCTTTATTTTTATTGTTAAATAAAATTTATTGAAAAGAAATCACTTCTCGAGATCCATTCAGAATTGGAAATATAAAGGTATCCTCACACCTAGACTAATAATTCTTCTCTTTAGGAAACTTCAAGGATTGAGGTCAGGAGCCCGAAATGGCCAGTGTGAAATAATTAAGTTTATTTTCAGGAAGGATACTTTTATTAAGTTATTTCTTTAGATACGAGTCCATCTATTCTTACCCCCCACAATTGTATGATATATTGATGTATTTTGATATTAACATTTCTTTCTTTCTTTCTGTCTCTCCAGGTAAGTTAACTCCGAAGCTCTTCCGATTTTGAACTTCGCAGAATCAGCGAAAGGTAATGTTGTAGGGATGGAATTTAAAGGAACATTGCAGGCATTTGTATTAATTTATCTATAGTGAACACCCAGAAGTTGTGTGTATTTTTAGTTACTAGTAGCAGGTTGTCATGCAATAAATCTATCATTCGGACACTAACGTTCAGTGTGCGAATTAAACTTTTTATCCAGGGGGGATAAAACATAAGGCACGATTTTCAACAGGCAACCTATATATATATAATATTCAGCCATTTTCTATCCACTGCTGGATGAAGCTCTCCTCCTTTTCTTTCCATATATGATGCTATCCTCATCCAAGTAGCTCCTGAAAAACGCTTGATTTCATCTACCCATCTGGCATTTGGACGTCATCTCGGTCGTTTCTTTTCTCTGGGAATCCAATGTAGTACATTCGTCGTCCATCTTCCATCTGTTCGTCTAGCTATGTGACCGGCCCATCTCCACGTGATCTTCGTAGTCTTGATTATATCTTCTACCTTTGTTTGTGCGCGAATCTATTCATTTGTCTACCTTTGTTTGTGCGCGAATCTATTCATTTGTCTACCTGTCCCTCCCAGTGCATACTAGGAATAACCAGGAGGGACAGGAAAACAAATGAATGGATTCGCACACGAACAAAGGTAGAAGATATAATCAAGACTGCGAAGAAGATGAAGTAGAGATGGGCCGGTCACATAACTAGATGGAAGATGGACGACAAATGTACTACATTGGATTCCTAGAGAAAAGAAACGACCGAGGCGACGTCCAAATGCAAGATGGGTAGATGAGGTCAAACGTATTTCAGGAGCTGCATGGATGAGGATTGCATGAGACTAAGATGTGTGGAAAGAAAAGGGGGTGGGGGTGCATTCATCCATCAGTGGATAGAAAATGGCTGAATATGATATCATGTTGAAGCCTTCAGGAGACTATTTAATACAAAGTGAAACAAAAACTCTTATTACTAACAAGAAAATGTTTGGGGGTCGCCGGGCAAAAGGCATGGTAAAAGGGGGTCGCGGCAAGAAAAAGGTTGAGAAACGTTGGTTTATATATTAACAACTATCCAGTGTTCGTGCCGTGTAACTGCACTCTCACAATGGGGTACTTATGTACCCCATTGTGTTGCACCATTTCTTCATTTTAAATATAATTTCTCAATCTTAAAATATCTCATCATCACAATCTTCTTTGCACTGCACAACCCACATGTATATGTTTATAGCAAAACTGGCACCTGGTTTCTCTAAATTACCGAATCCTAAATTTCAAGAAATATCATTTCAGTTCCTTTGTCACCTTCATCACTCCCTGACTCATTCCAGTTGTTCTCCCTTTTCACATATAATATATACTAGTCCTAAGTTCTCGTCCCAAAATCTATAACAAGGTTGATCGTCTTCTATATGCGCGCCCTTATCCCATCCTGTTTGTGATTGTGTGACTGTGTGTCATCGTTAGGCTTAAGTGTGTGTGTTTCATTTCGAAAATTAATCCAACTATAAAAGTACTATTTCTGTACATAGTGGGAACATTATTATTATTATTATTTTACTAAAGTAAATGGCAAATGCATGTGTTTATGGAGCAATGCCAGCCAGCGTCGTTGTTGGAAAGAAAGGTAATATGGGAAGACATTTTAATGCAACTCATTCGAAAATAAGTGCTGAGTTCCCTACAAATAAAAAGACAGCAAGTCTACATGAGAAAGCAAAAAGTTAAACAACACGAAAATCGGCTAACTGGCTAATAAGCTCTGTTTACAAAAACATCACTGACATAAGTAAAGCTGCTACTTTTGCTTCTCATAAAATATTGCAAAAAGAGAGAGAGAGAGAATAAATAAGAACTTTCGAAGGTGTGGAATACATTAAAGAAAGTTTTGACGAAGCTACAAACAGCTTATTTGATAATTTTAATAATAAGTCTGAAATAATGTCTGCTATAAATTTTCTTCAGTTTTCAGCTCGAATCGTTACTAGACATCAAGGGCGCCCATCGGGGGGGGGGGGGGGGGCAAGGGGGCACTCTCCCGCCCCTAGCCAGAGAAAATTATACTATGCAAGACAGAAAACCAAAATAAAATGTTTATACTCGTATGTACTTTCAATATATTTTTTATTAATTTTTATTTTATTTATTTATTGTCAACACAACAAGCTTTATAGCCCAATTAGTGTGTCGTTATTTAAAATGCTTATTTACAGACATAATTATTACAATAATTCTAAATGCTTTGGAAGACGAAGACATATATCCAATTCGATGGAAGTTCTACATATTTCATTGTAGGTAGTATAGCTGTGGACAAATGTATTGTCGCATGTCGTTAAACATTATTTTCAAAGAAATTAGGAAATTGTAAATCAATTGCGACCCCACAAAATATGCAAAAGTCCCTCCAGTGTGTAGTATCTATTAACAAAAATTAATATTGGATTTAATAGTTCTCCTTGTGTTACGAGTACAAAAATATTCCGCGATGAAACGAAGGAACTATTCGACTTTTAATAAATTTTGGGCTTAGGATATTGGTTGGCCTAAAATTATTGTTTAGAAAATATCTCCCTCGAATAGCGAAAATATTTTCCTCAAGCATGCGTCATGTGATTGTGCATATGTCTGTAAGTCAACAAATTTATACGAAGATTAAAAATACTAACTTATTTTTAAACAAGAAAATTCAGTTATAGACATGCGACACTATTTTTGTCCATAGCTGTACATATTCTCGACGTTGGTAACTCCGTTACTATATTGTCCTCGCCTTTTTGAAGTCGAAGAGACCTGCCCAGTGTTGACTTCGCGAGTTTTTAATGACGGGACACGAAACTGTAACAATGATACTAAGTTTGTGCAGTCTAAGCCATTTTGAATTATTTTCCTTTGGTCTAATGAACATAAGCTTAGTACATTTTCTCTAATGTAGAAACGTTGTTAAATTTTCTTTCCATCTTTATTACAAATCTTAGATTTTTAAAAGCTTCATTTGTAATATTTGTTATGTGACTGTTAAACGTTAATTTTATATCAAACGTCACACCAAGATTTTTAACTACGTCCGGCCTACTTAATGCATACTTATGAATTTAACAATTATATCTAAAAAATCGTGCTATTTCTACTGAATGATAAAACTGCGTATTGACTGGAAGTTGATTGATTGCGCACCAGTTAGTAAAGTTGTCTAAACTATTATGTAGTTTTATGACATCTTCCATGGAATTAATTTTAGCATATTTTTGAAGTCATCCGCAGATAGCACTTTTCCTTTATCCGGTATGAATTCCGATAGGTCATTAATGAACACGAAGAATAATGACGGTCCAAGATGAGAGCCTTGCCGGACTCCTGACAGTGCTGTATATTCATCAGATTTGTATTCCTTAATTAGAACTGACTGTCTGCGATTAGTTAGATAACACCACATGAATCTAATAAGGGTGGAGAGAAGTAATAGTGATTTAATTTACCTAGCGATATTGCAATTAGCTCTGTCAAACGCCTTTTCAAAGCCAATATAAATCGCATCGACTTGCTTTCCTTCGTCCAGCGGGTTTTCAATAAAATCTGTAACAACTGCAAGGTTTGTTACTGTGGGTTTTTTAAACAATGCCATGTTGTTTAGTTGAGATAACTGGCTTCACATGATTAATAATTCGTTGATATACAATCTGTTCAGAAACTTTTGCAAAGACTGTTAAGATTGCTTTAGTCCTGTGGTTGGTAATTTCTCTTTTGTCGTTTGTTTTAGGTATAGGACAAATTAAAGCAGATTTTCATTTGTTAGGGAATATACACGTTCATAGTGCCAAGTTGAACTCAGTCAATAGGGAATAATTAATTTTATCAACACATCCTTTCACTATAATATAACCACTGGCGTTACAGACTGAAAGGTCCTGAGCCTGCCCCAAAACCATCTGTCCGCGATTGGTGGAACTGCGTCCACATGAGTGACGGCCGTGTGGTCAGCACTGCGCGCACCTTGATCACAAACAGACGTATTAGGGTCTTCGTAGACCAAGTGTTCGTCACTTCTTTATTCACGTGACTCCCCAGTTTGCCTTACGACGCTGGGTGGACGCCTAAAAGTGGGGTGCTCCAGTCGGGATTTGAACGCGTACATGAGTCCAACGCTCTAACCACTAGATTGTGGAGCCCCGCATCCTCGGATGAAAATACAAGGATATGCCATCATATCTAATTGTCGTTTTAAGTTTTAGATTCTTCATAGCATTTTCTATTTCATTCAAATGTATTTGGTCATCAGACAGTATTCCAATTTCTTCGTAACCCCTAGAATTACTATCAAAATTACTGAACTATTGAGAAGAGGATACAAATACTGATTGGAAATACTGTTGAAACGTATTAGCTATCTCTTCAGTGTTACACAGATCTGACATTCAAATTTCAATATATTTGGGGGAAGATGTTTTGTTTTATTTTTAATAAATGTCCACAGTTGACCTGGATCATTATTGATATTATTTTCAGAATTTTACATAAAGGTCTTATAGGTTATTTTTATGTCTTTCTTGACTTCTCTACGCAATCGAGCAAATTCCTGATAGTAGGGTTTTGAATGTTTAATTTTTTATGTAGACTTTATACGATAAATTGTTTTAACATTGAGTTTCCTAATAATGTCTTTAGTAAACCAACACGGGTACTTTGGGACAGAGTTCCTTTTGCAGGGTACACATTTGCCAAATATTTCATAAACGATATCACAAAGTTTACTACCTAAATCATTAGCAAATTTATTATACTCTTTTAAGCATTCCCAATCAGCTTCCAGTATACTTGATGGTAGGTTTAATATACTTCATGACATAGTTCTTTTTGCGCCCTTAATTTAGTAAATATTATCGTGGTTATCGTGTTGATAACTTTTAGTAAATCATAGAAAAACTATCGTTTTATTCTTACCTCGCCCCTTCTGTCACAAGATGGACGCCCTTGCTAGACTTTTTTGAAACAAAAAAAAACGACAGCGAATGTATACTGAGAGATTTGGGTCGTTATGCCGTTTTCTCAACGTAACTGAATGAACTACGTAACATATATGTGATATAACATATGAGGCGGCTCAATTAGCATTGTTCGTCAAAATAGTTTTGTTATAGTTTGGTTTATATTTAAAATGATAATATAATTACTATGCTGGGTTCGT
>JAGDQP010009294.1:0-20143 GCA_022664845.1 Lepisma saccharinum
GCGGTTATGTGGAGTGAGTGTGACGGCAGTGGCTAGTGTGTTAGGTGTGTCGCCAGGGACAGTGTCGAAGGTGATGACGGCCTACACAACACACGGGAAAACCACATCGGGGAAGCGGAACAGTGGGCGGAAGAAAAGCATCAGTGACAGGGCACGCCGGGTATTAAAGCGCATTGTCACGCGGAACCGTCGTGCCACTGCGGCGCAAGTGACGGAGGAACTCAATCAGCACCTCCCCCAACCTGTTTCGACAATCACAGTCCGCCGCGAATTACATGACATGAACTTACGGGGTCGTGTTGCACGGGCCAAACCTCTCATCAGGGACCAGAACGCTTTAGCACGCCGCAAATGGTGCCGCGACCATGCAACTTGGACCGTTGACGACTGGAAACGTGTGGTATGGTCGGATGAGTCACCATTCACCCTATTCCAAACCACGGGCCGTGTTTATGTGTGGAGAACGCCCAAAGAAGCGTATGATCTGCAGTGTCTCCGCCCAACTGTGAAACATGGCGGCGGCACGGTGATGCTGTGGGCCGCAATATCATGGTTTTCATTGGGTCCTGTGGTCACACTTCGCGGACGCATCACTGCCAACGATTATGTCGCAATTTTAGGAGACCACTTGCATCCTATGGTCCGGATGTTGTTCCCGGACAATGACGCCATATTCCAGGATGATAATGCACCCATTCACACAGCTGGAGTTGTTGCAGCGTGGTTTGAGGAACATCGGGATGAAGTTCAACACCTCCCCTGGCCCGCCCAATCCCCAGATCTCAACATAATTGAACATCTGTGGTCCATCTTGGAAACACGACTCCGGCGACGATTTCCACCTCCATCCTCTCTCACAGAACTGGCCGATGCCCTGCACGAGGAATGGTGTAATATTCCACTTGCTACCATTCACGACCCCTATGCCTCCATCCCACGTCACATCAAGGCTGTTCTGAAGGCGAAAGGTGGCCCGACACCATATTAATCTGGTAAGTTGCACTTTCGTTCAGGTGTTTCCATTATTTTGATAAGCATCTGTATGTATGTGTAGAAATATGAATGAGTGAATTATTAACGTCGTAAACGAGCTGGCGAGCTTCTAATGACGCGACCTACAGTTTTTGCGAAAGTGGGCTCCGAACCACTGCGTTCAGTGGAACTCGACGGAATTTGAACCCGTGACCACACGCAGAGAAAGTGAGGGCTCTATCATCTCGGCCACCCCAAGGTCTGTGCGAATGTGAATTTCCAACAACTTGTCAAAATGAATGTTTTCCCCCAACAGCACCCCTTTTGCCACGACCCTGAATACAGTGCTTTGGTTTTGGTCATTCCGGTAGTGACGTCTTACGCGTCAGAAGTGAGAATTAATTTATACAATAATCCTTCGAGACGTCAGATCAAATTGAAACCATGTGGTCCAATTCTGAGTCTTTTCTGAGTAACTGATTGAGTGACTATCGGTAGTACTATATCATTCTATCGCTATTTCGAGGTGCCTACTGTTGGTTCTATTTTATTTTACCAATTTGAGTGAATGGCATACTTAAATCTGAAATACATGTCGTAGCATGTATGGTAATCTACACTAGCTATGCTTATATATATATATATATATATATATATATATATATATATATATAAAAGCTATTTTAGACAAATGAAGGAGAAAAAATGGTGTATCAGCTAACCAATATATATATATTGGTTAGCTGATACACGAAATTAAAACTTGTTTTGAAAGAAAAAGAATAAAACAAAAGAAAATTATACACAAATTTCGTAAAATTAATTAGTTCATTATCCTGCAGTTACATAGAAATTTTAGACAACTACTTTACAGATCCATCACATTCAGTCAGGGAATATTGTCGTATCTCTACCAACAATTGTTAAAGATCTAAACATCATAACTATTCTTGGATACACCTACTTTCGTTAACTGAATTGTTTACAGTCTTTCAGCTAAAATAAAAATGAAAATATATTTCTGTATCTCGCAGGGCGAGGAACACGAGCATTTACAAAAGTGCTGTTTCTGAAACAGCAGCATATTTTGGTTAAGTCACAACCGTCTGTGTGGAAGACAACGCACGCTGGACGCAAGAAAATAACAAACAGACGGAACTGTATTTCCTCTCGCAAAATGTTTCCAACCATTACATAAACAAAACTGTTCGCAGAAAATCACGGAGGAAAACCGTTGGACTCTTTTCAAACACAAAACACTATTTGATTGTTCGATACTAGTAATGAGAAATATTGAAATAAACAACTGGGTGACTATATTTGTTAAAGAAAAAGATGTAACTGCACAAGATTTGTTATTTGTAACTGCACTTCTCGTCTACTTTAAAACAAGGAAGCTAAAAAACAAGGTAGGTGCCACGCGCATATGGTCTCGCTGGTATGACGTCAGCTGCAGTCAAGAGAGCAAGAGGGTACGATAACATAATCATACGAACACTAGCTGCAACCATGCGTTTAACACACAGAAGGGACATAAGCTAATTGACAAAATGAATTAAAGAGCCTTTGTGCAACAGTTTTCTTCATTTTCTTGGTCTTTCTTCGGTTGCTAGCGTCTGTGGACTTTTGACGCTTCTTCTGTTGAGAGCCTTGATCCTCATGAAGGTCCGTATTCTTACGTAGCACTTTATCACGAATGGGTGTAAATCTCCGTGTTTTTCTTTCAGAATGTTTGTGAGGGTCTGCTGTACGTGACGACATTTTCTTAGAGTACTGCCGTGGAAATCGGAGAAGCAGCTCAAACTTATAAACTATATGCAGCCACGACATTGAAAGTCGGATAAGATGACCGCGCGAAACGCATTCCAACCAGTCATTTTGTACCGTTAATAGTCCTGTTTCCTCGCCATAAAAATCTTGATTTTTTTGATACACAGTAGGAAATTTCTTTTTTAACTTGTAAGATAAGTAGCCAGCAAGTTTTGTGACAAGTTCACTTTTTTCGCACATTCTCGGCAAATGATTTTCCGAATTAATGCTACCACTGTTGGAAATAGAATTATAAGTTTCATTTAGTGACTCTTCAAAGACTTCTTCATCGCCCTCATCATCTTTACATATCACTTCTGTCGTAGAAATAAATGTCTGTTTGTCGTCCTCGATAGCATTTTTGATTACTGTAGAACTGAGTATTATGCACTCCGACTCAGTTTGTGTCACATTGCCCGTTGTAAATACATCTGACATTTTTCCCAATTACAATTGATTTCATTCTCGAAGTAACAGAAACTGGAGTCGGATGATCATAAAATTTCCCCAAGACCTCGGATAACAGAAAATAAACTTTCTAAAACATCTTGGTTTAATTTTGAAGTCATAAGGAACGAAAATCCTTCACATTTCAAGTCGGCAAATAAACCTTCAGTGCTTTCAATCGAAACAAGAAAAACTGTTTGACATGGCAGAATCTTCGTTTTCCCTAGAACTCGCATCGATTGGCACAATGTCGCTAATTTTTCTAATGCTTCATTCTGCTTTCTACACACATTCCGAATGCAGTTTTAAGAACACAAGACTGAGTTACTGGTATTCTGGAATTCAAAACATCGAAATCGTCATTAACTATAGCAATGATCTGTACTGTACTTTTTTCTTCAGGATACCTATGGAGAATTGCTTTGGCTACGGTGGCCGATAGCAGTTCAGCAGCTTTTCTAACATTTTGTCGTTCCGCCCCTGAAACAAGTAAGTGGTCTGCTGTCAACTTGTGGCAGTACTGCAAATCTAAATGGCTGTTATCCGTGACTAGCTTTTCTAATACAGTCTTGGTTATAATTTCTCCTGATTCGAGTTTGAACCCAAGTAGATGACTTCTTAGTAACTTTAAAGCGTGAGGAATATCACAGAATGCCCATACTCTGCGGTTTGGATCTACTGGATTCATAATGTATGTGTGGCCAACATTGATATCAAGACTTAAAAGTTTTTGATTTTCAAGTCCCATGTCACCTACAAAACCACGAACTTTAAAACCAGTATGTTCAACAGTTTTGATTACTTCTGTTAACAACGACGGAGTAATAGGACAATCGAATTGATAAAAGATTGGTTGTTTCCAGTTTTTCGCTATACTACGGACTAGAATTACTTGAACATAATTACAGGGACCATAGATACAATCGGAAGTAGAATAGTAACACATACCACTATTAATCTTCATTTCATCGTAACAAAGAATAACATTTTTCTCCATTTCGGTTAAATTTTGTGCCTGGTGTGTCATTATTTCTAAACTAACATTTAATAAACCCGGTGGACATGTTATTGCACTAAGGCGTCTGTGCAAAGTGCGGGGACTAGGGAGAGGATAACACAAAACTCTTCTGAGATAATCAAAGTGCACGTACGGTGACAGCTTTAGCAATGTCATCATTTTCCCAGGTCTTACATGCGCCATTAAGAAGCATTTCACGTAGGCTTTTTGAAAACATTTTGTTAAATTTCTCACCTTTTTAAATTTAGATAATTCTTTTTCCAGATAAAATATTTTGTTTTCTAAAGCTAGAATCTTTTCCTCTGCATCTGAAAGTTTCGTTTTTAATAAACAATTCTCCGACATCAATGCCTCAAATTGACCATCACTTACGACTGGATCATTGCTTGTATCAGCAGAATCAGTTGCACTCACCGGACTTTGAGGTTTTAAGATATCTGAAATAAGTTTCTTCCGATTTCTCTCTTCACATCTTGCGCTACGTGCTTTGTTTCGATCGTCCGTATAATTTGCATTTGATGTATCCGTAAACAATAACAAATGAGGTTCGGCAGAATCTTTTAATTTTATTTTTTCCCTGGGTAAACCGAGCAGTTCAGCTTTCAAATCCCGAACATAATCTCATTCATCAAAATGTTCAGAGCAAATGTACGAATTGTCCGGATTGAAAGTGTCAGCCCTCCTACACAAATATACCCACCTGCTACGAACAGTTTTTCTTTCGGAAACCTATGGTATTTTATTATTTTGTCACGCACCTTGCCTCTGTTTTTACAAGTAACAAGAGCACAAGCTGATGGCATGTTGTAAAAGTAATTTGAGAAGCACAAAATACACTAAAGCTAACACAAACACACACGTAAGGAAAAAAAACACATTCTGATATATCACACTACTCGCATTTGCAAGCCCGCGCTCCGTATTTTAATTTTCGCGCGCTTTGAGTCTTGTCGGATAATGACGTCACTTGTCACTGCGCATATTCTAGTGACACCTACCTTGTTTTTAGCTTCCTTGCTTTAAACTAGGTTTAGTGGAAGAAGTCAAGTTTGGCGTTTTCTAAGATGTAAGATTGTTGATTTGAAGTTTGCTCAAAGCGGCAATAACCTAAAATCGTTCATGTTCGGAAATCTTGAAGAACCTTCATTGGAGTGGTTGTAAATTGTGGTGCTAAGCATTTCTCGTTATCAGGGAAACTCATTCACCGTTGTAGGGGAAAAACAATTGTTTGAAATTGTCAACCTTACAAAAGGTCGTAAGGAATATCAGTAATCTTTTGTAGATACGAGATCTTTATTTTTCCTTATGGCAGGGTATAGGCATAAATCGTGTTTCGGAGAGAAACTGTGACTGGCTTTCAAATAAATATTAAAGAAAGAACTGCTGTGCAGTATCATTAATAGTGAGTTGCTGTGCTGGGTTTCGTCCTCAAGATTTGTAGTGACATTTACTTAATAGAAATACAGGGTCTGAAACCTTTTCCCTGATTACAAACTTTATTGCCTACATGTAAGGTAGAGACAGTGATGTAAAAAAAAGAAAGAAAAAAACGGTGTATTTACTATTACGAGGCTCCAGACGACATTTGATGATTAATCAATCAGTTAAAATGTTAGTTCACCTTCAAAACATGTATTTAGAAAAAAAAAAGGCCTTACTGGGACAGCTTCTGAGAAAGTTTTGAAGCATTGCTAAAGTTTCCATTGGGTGAGCCAAAGATGCTTAAATGGTGTACAGAGGCGTTAAAGAGATGTATTGCATTCATAATATAAAGTTATTTGAACATTTGTTAACGTAAGAACATTTAATTTTACTAAACGTAAACAACAAATACATTAGGTGTGCTAAGTACTGAATACTCGTGATGAAAAAAAAAATGATTTCGTCAATAAAACCAGGTTTCTTTGCCTTATAAAAAAAGAAAATTGTATTTCTTGTCTCGAAAATTTCCGATTTTTTCCCCAACCTTTAAAGACACTAGGTATACAAAACTGATGCCAAAATGTTGGAAAACTAACCAAGATTTTTTGTTACAGGTTTCAGTAACGTAGCAGTTGCAGAGTCCAGGAAAAAGCTCCGTGTGTCCTCTGGTGGTATCACGAGACCCGGTCACCAATAAGAGTGTAGAGGAACTTCCAGATAACGTATTGAAAGATGCCGTCCGATGAGAAAAGCATAAAATCGTCGTTTAGCAAGTTCAAGAACACAGAATCTGTTGCTCATTTGCGAAAGACTGTCCGCCCAGCAACCTCAACTGAAAAGGTGGAAGTCTTTGGGTTGACAGTGAAACCCCTAAACTTGGTTAGTTTTCCAACATTTTCGCACCAGTTCCACGCCTCTACCATGTTTACGGCAAAAATAAATGCAGTTTGTAATCAGCAGGGCTCGGAACTTGAAGACCTAAAAAATCGCTAAATATGACCTATAAAATGACCTTTGAAATGTAAAAAAAAGAGTCTATAAAATTATTTTCTGTGATTATGTGAATAAATTATTAAGGTACCATGATATTTGCACGTTTAGAAGGAATCTGATGTAAATTGAAAAGCACAGCGAATATACTGAGTATTCGAATGTAAAATTTAAGGGCTGACAGGGTAGCCGCGCGGTCTAAGGTATTAGGCCAACGACTCGAAGGTTCCGGGTGTATT
Organism: Lepisma saccharinum; assembly: GCA_022664845.1. NCBI lineage: Eukaryota > Metazoa > Arthropoda > Insecta > Zygentoma > Lepismatidae > Lepisma > Lepisma saccharinum. The sequence goes on from JAGDQP010009294.1 coordinate 6,898, forward strand.
TTAAGTCGAACGTGACGGGTCAAAGTTCGAGTTAACAGTTACTAGCCTGTTGACTTTACCAAAAGGTTTTTCTTTTAAATTTGAGGTCTTTAGGCAACTTTGGCTCATGCCGTATGGATGACGATGGGATGAATTGGTGAAACGAAGGAAGTGGGAGGAAACGTGAGTACCCGAGAAATCCCACGCACAAAACACAGGAAAATTAATTTCTGTCCACGTTCATCAATTTTATATAAGATTTTTTTTTTTTTTTTTTTTTAATGTTAGTTATTATTACGGATTCTGAAGATTTCACTCGCTTAGCTAATGTTTGGTTCTTTCATGGGAAGAAGTTAATTTCTCAAACATAAAACGTGTAGATTCTAAGGTACAGAAGAGTAATATGAGTAATGCCACTGATTAAGAAAATACTGTTTTCCACATCCACCTGATTCGGAATTGCAGTAAACCACAGAACTTCCCTTCAGTGTGATCTAAAGTCGGCTAACTAGATCAAGAGGGCTACTACTATGAAATCAATTTCGATCTTCCGGTTTTAGTACTGCAATCTGGTCTGAGATGGAATAAAATATTCCTCTTGGAAATAGTTCAAAGATTTTTTTTCCTCATGCACGGGAAATGACTGGTTAGAAAAAAAAAATTTAAGCCGAAAGTGAATTTAGCGAAACAATGCGAAAGAACGTTCTCGTCCACGGTATATGACGGTTCTTTGCCCCGCTCGGATGTCAGCTACGGAACAGACTCCGACTTCAACGACTGACACAATCTCAGCACCGTTCAGAAGCAAAGGGGGCGACAAGTAGCAAAAGTAAAACCGGGAATAGCTGGGAGACGATCGCAGAATTAGAGAAAGGCCGCCACACCGCCTGCACCAAGAAATTTACAATCGCGCGTGGCACTAAGGTCCTACCGTTCATATAACGTGGAAGCCTCCTGAAGATGCCCCAATCCAATAGAGCGAAAATACTTCTCAGTCGATAACGAAAATATACGATATTGAGGAAAGGACACTACAATCCGACGCAGAGCAATCGTACCATGCGGCAACATAGCTGGAAGGCAAACAAGTTAGATACAAAAGAATCGCACTAACCTTCTCTAAGATGAATTATTAAGATTACCACTACTGTACCTGTACGTATCATAATTTTCACTCAGTAAAGATAACATATAAAAGTCACACCTTGGTAAATGTTTTTTTTATTATTACTTATTTATTTATTTCTCACCAAATAAGAATGACAGATCGTTTTCTTTCATATCAATATAACAGCATATGTCTTGTAGGAGCTCTCTCTGATATCTGAGTGAATTTCTTACACTTACAACACAATATGGTGCACCTCAACAAGATTTTGGTTTATAAATATACATCCGCAGCGTTTACTTTACAACAAGACATATATCATACATTCACAAGTTAACTTTACTCGCCAAATCAGCATTTAACATTCAACATAGGGGTAGGTTTCTGTCCATTGAGTGCTGTGTATTCTAGCGTTCATACACTCATTACACGTACAAATACTGGTGCATAAGTGTCTGTAAACAATATTGATTTTGTACTACACAGCATTTTGTTGTTTCCCTAGGCAACCAACGTACATTTCTTTGTCGCGATAATTAATTGGAATCTGAGCTCTATATCGTTACTAACAAAACATGGGCATACGAGATAATAATGTTTCAGTGCAGTTGGTTCAAATAAATGCAACTTACATCTACTACCTATCTGGACGTAGAGCAATGCGTCCATCCTTCGAAAAGAAGACAAAGAACTCAACATCACCCGTCAGCAGAAAGAGATTTTTATTTTATTTGTTTCATTATCGGGACCTGAAGTTCAATCCTCGAAAACTGCAAGGGATACTCCTTCAAAGAAACAACTGTACGAGAGCAGAGAAGCCGTCCTAAACGAGAACACAACGACAATCGTGCACTGCTTCGCGATGCCAAAAGTACCGGGATCCTTATGCCACCTAACCTAAAGTCGCCGAATCTCAGCTGTTCAGTTCCTTCCTGTGAAACTTACCATCTACTTTATAGATGTGAGCTTCCGTTTGCTTCAACATCAAACGTTACAAAATTCTGCCTCCTACAAGGCACTAAACACGCTTGTACGAGCACGTGCAATTACCATTAGTACCAGATATTAGAACATACAAAAATATATATGACTTTACTTGCTTATACACACTGTCCGCATGATTGGACACCCGTAATCGTTACATGGACAAGGTACGAATTAGTTTTGCTCTGGTGTCGTGACTGCGCTAGTTAGGCCTACCTTTAAGCGTGACATTTGGGGTATCCGTTCTATGCTCAAATGCATTTATACGTGTGTGACATGAAAAAGGTTACGGCCTTAACGACTGGGATCAGGTGAGTATTACGACACGTATATATGTGAAAGTAACTTCTTATAAGTGCAGCTTATTCTCCAATACAGCCTTGTACTCAATGGCAACAACTTCCGAGACCTTTATTGCATCGTGTCACCAATTAGCAACAATATAGTGAGTACAACTTCATTGGTATACATACGTTTAATTCTACTCACTGGGATAATAGTCACCTGCCACAATTCAGTGGTACAGTTTAAATAGGAAAGAAACAGGTTACCTGCTTTCCCCTCAAGTCTGGTCCTCTCTGAAACGGTATAATTTCATCTTGGGCTTTTACTATCGTCATGTGCACTCCTAAAACATACTTTGAATTCCTTCCTGGGATATAACGAGTGCTAAATCCTCAAAAGAATTTTCTGGAACCATGACAATTCCTTGGTCATACTCCGTTCTCCTAGCGTGACACTTCAAGGTATTACGTTTTCTCTCCTCGCAGACTACAAACGTTGAAAATATTATAGCTACTTGTGTCATGTACTTCGTACAACCCGTATTTGATGTATTGAAATCCTCCTTAATTGTAGATTAATAGTTTTCCGGGTTCTCTTCGTTTTCTATACAGTATTGGATCCGTTTTATACGCCATCTAGTTTCTCCAATTGATTTCTGCACTGCTGCCAGCTCATTGGTCTCCGCGCATACGAAAAATTGGATTCAAACCTGTTTTCATCTGTTGCCAACGCAAGTTCCAGTTAGAGAATATCTGATTAGAAAATATTTTAAATATTTCAGAGCACACATGAATATATGCCCCGGTCATACACAGAGGATGGGAGAACGATAATAATTTGACTTTTCGTGATTTCCATTCCTTGCTATGCTTCCTTTTTGCTGCAGCCAGGCTGTTCAATAAGTCGGGAGAAATTTCTCATTAAAGAATTGATCGACTCTTTCGAGGCCTATCCCTAAACTGTCTCCAAACGTTTATGGAAGGGAAAAAAGAACAAATGACAGGGAAAGAGCTTTTCAGAGAAAATTTCTTGCTTAGCTTTCAGTTGCAACCAATTCTCCGTTTCTCTCTGCAGTGACCTGACCTACGCCTGGGAGGAATCTCTCTCATCTATCATGAGTTATTACAATCCTAAGCCATACGCGTACTTCTGGTTCTGTTTTTAGCATGTTTGTATGTGGGAAACACGCAAGAAAATACTGAAAATGTGAGTAAATCTTTAGAAAAAGTGACTTAAAAACAAAAAAATAACTAACGAACCCAAAATGGCGAAAAATGCCAAATAAAAATTACGTTTTATCTTCCGTTTATAGCAAAATGAATTTTTATTATAGTCGGCGTAGTTCTCAAATCTTCAGGAAAAAGATGGCATTTCATCAAGTTCCGAACCCTAGTACGGAACGACTTTTCGAGCACCCTGTATATTTCTCAAGACATCGACGGGAATCGTGAGTAACAAGTGCAATCCAAGAAGATAGGGATGAGTATTTTTGAAGTGCCGTGTCCTACACAGATTATAAATATGAGTGATTAATAGTTCTAAATAACTAAATAAAATAAGAAAAACATATGATTTAAGAAATTTACAAATTAAGAAGCATGCTGTCGTGTGAAGTCTTCTTAACAAAACAGACACTTCTCTACCAACAACAACTACGTCAGTAGACTTCAACTTACTGAAGTGTGACAAAAAGTACGAGGCTATTACTATTATCATCAGTTACAGAGCTAAGGTTAGGTTTGATCTTATCAGAGTGGGATTGAGGAAAAGGTGCCTGAACAGACCGATGGAACTGGGGAAAACTCGCTTACATAGATTCTGTGCTTTGTCATTTAGGACAAACACGGGACATGTATTTTTTTAATAGTAAATATTGAAAGTCCAAAATGTTGATCGTTATCATCAGAAACTCTTCGAACAGACGATGTTCTTAAATGTTGATTTATGAAAGCTATTTCATCAACATTTTCAACTGATCGGTAAATACAAAACCTTAGTCCAGGTAGTTTGCTGAAAAAAATGACCTCAGCGTAAAAAAAATCAGCAATAAAAATGACTTTTGTAGGAGATAGAGACTCTTGAGATGTGACAAAATGTAATCATTCTGTCGTTCCAGGTGATTCAGCTTACTCTTCATGGATGAATGAAGGCTCTGGTGATGAGTGGAGGTCGTAGAACCAGGGTGATTGCAGCTGAACTCAACGCGCGCCATCTGCAGAGAGCAGACGCAACTGTGTTCAAGATATTGAACCACCAGCAACCACTAATTACCATAAAAGAAAACATGATTTTCTCAATCCTATATCTTACGTACAACGCATACAAACTTATGACAGATAAAATAGAACTGATTCATTTGATTATGATTCATCCCTTTCAGACCATTCGTCACTGTCACGCCATAATTCACTTTCATGCGGTCCTCCTTCCGCACACCAAAGAACAACCAGTTTAACCAGATCTAAGTTTAATTCCCTGATGCAAATCTATTGATACTTGTACAGTTTTGGATTTCCAGGTAACGTAGAGGATTATCTAAGGACAGAAAAGCCACTACATGCTCAACTACAAGATTTGGACAAGATGTGTTCAAGTACTCAAATTTATTGCTACGTAATGTAGACCTCAAATCTTCCTGTTCAAAAATATCATCATGAAAATCCACAAATTCTAACACGTTGCTTGAGAAAACAGTTCTAAAAGATGTACTTCTTCACTCAGCTGACGGAAACTTGATCGAATTGAGTACCAGGTGCGTAAATATGAAACCGGAATTTATGTGACTGGATGACACAGTGACTGGATGACAATGCCAAGAACTATTTTATTCGAAGTATTGGCCATCGCTAGCGATACATTTTTGCCGTCGTTCCGGCAATGTGTGGATGCCAGACCATAAAAGTTGTGCCTCTTGTGCTGCAAACCAGTCATCAAGCCATTTTCGTAACATGTGAAGCGCTGGTCAGCAAGTGCGTGTCCCATGAATGCAAAGAAGTGAAAATCGGAAGGCGCCAAGTCTGGTGAGTAAACCGCATGCGGAAGGATTTCCCAGCCAAACGTCGCAATCGTTTCCTTGACCGGTTTTGCTGTGTGGGAGGGTGCATTATCGTGAAGCACAATCACTTGATGTTATCTTTGGTCATATTTTGGTCGTTTTTCACGCAAAGCTTGATGCAAATCTATCATTTGTTGTCGGCAACGTTGGGTACTATAAATCTTGTGTAATGCCTCAACTACACGATGTTCAAGCACTTCCAGGTGAGGACAATTATTCAGAACGTCACAGATGTCATCCACAGTGCACTCCACGAAATCAAGGTAAAGTGTATTCAACCATTGGCCTCTGGAACTCACTCCTTGACGTAACAAGGCTTCCTCGTACTTCATACACAGAAATCTGAAAATGAAGAAAAATGAAAATAGTTTAAAAATAAGAGCTAGTCACCATTTTGGAATTCATTCTTGTTATATACCTGTTTAATATATTATACAAAAACTTATTCTTTACATTATTACTTCCATTAAGACACAGACTGCAAAGTATTGTGGACCTGACAAAGTTATTCCCATTTTTGTTGTGCATACAAAAGTGCGAACAACACAACATGGAGCGAAGACTGTGCATAATCGCCACCGCAATCAATGACATCTTCCCGTATTTCTGCTAAAAGATGAACTCCATCGGACAAAAGCCCTGATTTCTGAGTTTGAGTCGAAGAAGTGTTTTCACAGCCTCCACATCATTAAAGATTTTCCACGCTACGGAGTGCGAAACAGGTGGTATCCTGTAGGGGCCAAGTCAGGAGAATAGGGCGGGTGGGATAAAACACTTCAACCAAAGCTCATCAATTTTTGATCGGTGATGAAAGAAATTAAAAAATCTGAAATCGCCAGGAATAGACAACATCCCATTAGAATTAATTAAAGCGGGAGAAACGGCACTAATCAAGAAAGAGAAGAGGAGCTCCCAAGGAATGGAGTACCTTCGTAATAGTTCCGGTGTATAAAAAAAGCCAATAAATCGGACTGGAATCTCGTTACTACCAACATGTTACAAAGTACTGAGTAATATCCTGCTAGCACGCGTAAGTGTATACGTAATTGAAATAATTGGAGACTACAAATGTTGATTTTAATATTGTAAATTTCCACTCTTAGGAAAACAAATTAAAAAAAGAAGAAGACAGACGAGTGCAAACACCCTGGTAATTCGAAGATGAGTGGATTTCGGCGTTGAGGGAGGGGAATTAGGTCGGGAAATCATGAGGCATGATTTAGACTAATTTAGTTCCAGAAATTCAAATGTGAGTTGTTTTTCTACTGACGTTTATGTGTTTATGAGATGGAGACTATTATTATCTTTCCTATAAAGAATATACTTTGTAGACACTACCATAGTTAGAGTTGCTATATTTCAAGTGAAAATCCGGAACGCTACAATTTACGAAAACCTTTCATACGTGCAAAATTGTGGGAAGAGGGTAAGCAAGCTTAAACACACTAACTGCCTTGCGTTAAAACTATGTATAACATTCAATATCTAAGTAATCACAGTTATGGCTCCTGAAATTGGTAAAAGAAAAATCCCTGGTCAAAGCGGAACGTGTGGCCACCGTTGAGTAAAAGGGAGAAAAGGTTAAAAAAAATCTTCAATCAATGATACAAGAAATAAATACATTTTTCCACCACATACAATTTTATTTTATCCATTTCTTTCCAATTTCCCATAAATGCGTTTCCAGTTTAATTAAAGGAAGTATACTTTTCTTCTTGGCACTGTTACGGTAGCGGAAAATCATCAAGAAATTCAGTCAGCGGTTCAAATAACTGAACAGGCGGCAGATGGAAACAAAGAGTGCTACTGACAACAATAACCACTGACCAGCAAAACATGTGTCCGTGGCCCAATGAAACCTACCTTTCGTTCAATTTGAAGTTAGTCGAATCGTGAACTTAACTAACGCCATGTTCTATGCATTCAAGTAATTTTAAAAAAAAACTTTTCCGAGCTGCTGTACTCATCAACTGAAGAGAAGAGAATGATGTGAAAAGAACGGAATCATAATTTTCCTTTCCTATCTTCTTCGCTTAAAACCTGAACATTTCTGCGTCCCAGAAAATTATTTTTGGACACAGGGACGCAGATCTATATTCCGGTAGGGTCCCGGATTTTCTGGGACGACAAGCAACTCTAACCACAGTAGATTAAAATGTCTAAAAATTTCATTAACCGTCAAAAACTCAAGATCTAAATACAAAACAAAATCAAATTTTATTACTACAAACATATTCTTATGTATATGTGAAACATCCAGGCTATATCCACGGATGTCATTTGAATATCTGTGCCCGGAAAAATAAATTTCTAGTCACTCCAAACTATTTTCAGTCTTTGATTTTACAATAAATTTCAGTTTTCCGGGAAATGTGACCACCCATAATACAGAAATCTAGTAACTATTTGCTTCTTCTGCCGTTAAGTTGTTCGAACACTCAATTTTATAGGAGGCTGAGTGCACCTCAGAGCGCCAGGTATGAGGACACTGGCAGAAAATTCCCGAGTGTCTTTGCCGGGGTTTTAACCAGGGCCGCCCGATTCGTTAACAGACGCGCTTCCGCCTGAGCCACGGCGACTCGCTCCCCGGTCGTGCAGGAACACTCATATCGTAGCCCTGATTTTTTTAACCCTTCTAGTTTAATGGCAGGGTGCTTCATCATGCATAAAGTGAATGGATCGTCTCCAAATCAAGCCACAAACGGTGGCAGCTACAAATGGATCTTGAAGAACGGAAGTGTGTGTCTTACTGCATTGTTCCCTCTACGATATAAAGTCTCCCACGTCCGAAGACAGACATTAAACCCCAAACCATAATTGCCATGGATGATTTACACATTGGAACTTGAACACCTTCCCACGTCATATCGTCAACATTCATTAGGTAAAGCGAAACGTCATAATTGAAACGTGCTTCCTCCCATTCACTTGTATTTCAGTTCTTGTGCCCTCTGGAGACGCTTCTGTGCAGAGCTGGAGTATCGGAGCCCTTACTCCTTTCTTTCTTGGTCGCTGTGACTAAACAAAGAGTTCCTGTAACACTCCCAGGAGGAATTCCTGCACCACAACAAGCCATTTTTATGCCTAAATGTTGGAAAGGGGCTTTTCTGTTCCTCAGAGCCAAGCTTTTGAGTTTTCTAATCTTTATTGGAGAGTCTTTTGCCAACTACTTCAAACCCTGTTACAATCATTCCACAATTTCTACGTTACACACAATATCTCTACGTAGAGACTTGTGTATATCCTCTTTCTTCCAAAAGATCTTCTTCAACTCTACGGAGAGACCTTCCCCATTAGATCAAAATTAGAGAGCTTCACAGAAAAATAGAAATATACAAACGATCCCGTTAAACACATTTTAAAGTGATGAATATCGTCTCCTCCTACAACTCTTAAGAACAGCGTGTTACACTGCTCACCTGTTGACTAAAAAGACAATCGCTATAACAGAGAATGATCTGCAGCATCCAATGAGTTTAAAGGGTGATGCACATACTCTAGTTGTAATGTACAGGATAACATATTAGTAGTTTGACAATAATATTACATGCTATAGAACTTCGTAATTAGTTACAAGAGTGGCACTTTAAACATTTCTGGAGTGAGTCTAATAATTTGAACGCATATGTACATAAAACGCTTACATCTATGAGACGTTCAGCATTCCTAAGACAAAATACTGAATTCTAGATACAGCTCTCTAAAATCTTGGACTTGCTGTCTGTCTCCTTTCTTATAACAGAGAGATGAAAACATACATGTTTATATATTTTTATTTTTAAAGAAAACGAATTTTCCATTTTCGATATTTAAATTATCTCTATTTTCCACATATTTTGAAGTCAAGCAAAGTTTAGGAAGCATTTCAAATTGCAAAACCTTTTATTTCTCGAAATGATAATCATGTGATGGACACTTAAAGGAATTATTCGTAAATAAATCTACTTTCTTTATTCAGATATTGCAACTTTTTTTTTTTGTAAGAATTCTAAGATTTACCGTTTGTATGGAAATGAAAACACACAAAATATTTATATTGAATTTAATGAACAAACACGTAAATATACAGCAGAATGATTGCCACTGATAAAATAATAACTGGCACTGGTGGCTACAGGGATTATATTTTCTTAATAAAATGTCTGTTTTAAGTGAGCAAACATACAGTTAAGTATTACACTGAAATGAAAATCAATATACTATATCTACTCTTTAAGTATTTTCTGCCTTTGGAGGACACTGCTAAATTACAAATGGCTGCAAACCCAAACGAGATTCCGTTTGTTAACAGAATAACTAGGAAGTTGAATTTCATTGAATTTTATGGCCATGACACATCTAAGGCTCAGGCTGGAATAGGGGAGGGGAAAGGATTCGGAAAGGTGTCGCCCAGGGCCTATGTTGAAGGTGTCATCCCGGCATTTGCCTGGTGTGATTGAGGGAAAAAACTGTCAGTTTGATCGGCCGCTGGGATCGAACCCACGACCTCCGGAATGCTACGTCAACGCTCTACCGCTGAGCTACGGCGGCTCGTTAGACTAACTCGGAAGTTGTTATCTTTACTAGCTGACCAATAAAATATTTGAATTTTGCTTAAAGTTAATTTTGAGAGTGCAGCGCTTTCAAGCCCGAGGCAAACGTTTCGAAAGGAATCCTTTTAACAACTGCTGGGGGACAATTTTCTTACTACAGAAAAGAGTTTGTCTGGTCCTTACCTACGTAACGGGTGAGTCATCACCAAATAAAGACGACCTTCGGATTGTTTGGTCTAAATGTATTGGATATTGAACTAGAAAGTAACTCGTGAAATCCATGACTTGATATTTGTTTTTCCAATAATTCAGAGCCTTCGCAGCCACAATGAGTTCACGCTTTTGTTCAATGCGTAAGCATTTCACATTCTGAAAAAGAAAGATTACTCGTGAATAGGTTGAAAAAATAAAGGCCTATCAGATTACAAAGCAAGTTTGTGGAAAAACACAAAAGATTAGAAAAGGCGAAGCTGTGACCAACAGCACTGCACCAAATCATGTACAGACTCTCCATTAGTGCTATAAAAGAACCACGAAAGTTTTGTCGCTTTCTGTGGAGGTCTGTGTTCAATTGACCCTCAAAAAAATGTTCCCTTTGTCTTTGAAGAAAAGGAAAAGGCAGCTTTTGATGAATTGAAACGACGGCTTTGCCAACATTCTATATTAGTTATTTTCGACCCCTCATTACCTACAGAACTGCACGTAGATGCATCGAACGTCGGAATTGGAGCTTCGCCTCTACAGGTTAAAGATGGTGCAAAGACAGTATAGTGCAAAGAGGGCATAGTTATTGCTTACTATAGCAGAACACTCTCAGGTCCGGAATCCAATTACAATATTCCAGATACAGAAGCTTTATGTGTAGTACAGGCCATAACCCATTTCCACCAGTATTTAGCGGACATACGGTTCGTTGTATTTTCAGATTCATGTTCTACTTGCTATATGAGAACATGCAAGAATGTGAGAGGTAAATTACTTAGGTACGCGCTTCGTGTAGAAGGTTATGACTTTGAATTAAACATCTGAAAGGAGCATGTAACGTAATCGCCGATTATCTAAGTAGACATGCTATTCAGGAAACGACGGACAATGGTCGTCAAACACGTAACTAGCCCTTAACCATAAACGCCATAGTGCTAGAAAAAATCAAGGATTTTGTAAAAGAACAAGACAGGGATGATCAAATCCAAGCCATCATTAGAAAAAAAAACAGGAAGCCCCTACTGCTCTTGATGTACGTTATTACGAGATACAAAATGGCATCCTTCACAGAAAAATGGGCAATGTCTATCGCCTTGTAATACGTAAAGGATTAATTCGGGATGTGCTACACGAGGTACATTCCCATCCTTACATAGGTTCGCATTTAGGATATCACAAAAGCTATGGAAAGGTATTATTGGCTAGGGATGTCTCGCGATATCAGATCTTATGTGCTCACATGTCGCCAATGTCAGGAAGCGAATGAACGAACAGGCAAGACACCAGGTTTACATTGTCCCATAAAAGTCAACAGACTTTTTGAACGTATAGCCATGGATATCTATGGGCCACTACCGGAAAGTAATCATTTTCGCTATTGCATCGTTGCATGTGAATATCTTTCCAGTTTCATGATAGCCAAACCACTAAAACGAATCACTGCGGAAGCAGTAAGCGAATTTCTGCTAAATAACGTGATAACTGTGTTCGGGCCATCCATCCATTATCCTTACGGATCTCGGGAAATGCTTTACAGCAAAATTGATTAAAGAGCTCACTGCCTTGCTACAAATCAAGCAAAATTTTACTACCAGTTACCATCCGCAATCGGACGGGCTCGTGGGGGTCCGTATGAAAGTTGTAGGATCATTCTTGCGCAAATACGTGCATAAATCGCAACAAGACTGGAGCACATACATAAGTTTGTACTCATTCTCGTTCAATGTTTCAGCACACGACAAAATAAAGATTTCACCGTTCGAAGTCTTTTTTGGGCAAAAATGTGTTTTTCAAAATAAAATTCCCTACCAATGTGAAGAATCCGCAAGGAAACTTCAAAAACAGATGAAGATCATCCGTGAACTTGCTAAAGAAAGAATAAAGAAGTCCCAGGAAAAGCCAAAGCCACTATTCATCCCACTCGTAACCCAGTCGTCTTCAAACGAAATGATTTAGTACTACTGCGTGCATATGTAAAGACATGAGGATTAAGTCCTAAACTACAAAGTAGGTTTAAAGGACCATTTAGAGTAGTGCAGTGCAGACCACGTAATGTTTACGTAATTGAAAGCACTGCTGGGAAGTTACAAAGACAGACTAAATGTGCAAAGGTTAAAGCCTTATTACCCTCCAGACACCTTCCTAACCAACTGCGAGAGAAAAGAAATGCAACGTCGAACTCAGTAAATCACAACCCCACCCCTATTTTTATGTTGTCAGCAGCAACGTCATTAGTATTAAACAGTAATGTCTTAAAAATTGTAAATAACTTTGTACAGCATGCTGGATTAATAATGTTGTTAAAAAAACAAAGGAAGTTCATAGTCACCTGGCTACCTGCTGTTGTATGCCTTCCAACACAACTATTCCGTAGTTTTTTTTTTCTTTCGTGTGCTGTTTCGTGTATGCCAACTCGACCGTTATACTCCGCAGCTAGATTTCATGCATCTTAGTGGCCGATACGTACGACTATAGATGCCCGATTCGCCAGCACACCCAAAAGCTATTGCTTTTAATTATTACAGATAGTCAATCAGGTGCACCGAAGTCTCGTGCATCGGCGTCGTATCAATTTATTTGGAACCTAAAACACACAAACAAAACGGGAACTTTAGAAATAAAAATAATACAGATAAGACCGTCGCTACAAAAACAGGCACTAATACACAAATTATAGTTCAAAATTGCTTGCCCGCCCTAGTTCCTACATGATACTAGGCGGGAAGGAGATCTCCCCTTAAATAAATTATACCTACGTTGAACACCCCTTTTTTATCAAAAATTAGCTTAACTACTTACCAGTCCATCTTACATTTTAAAAGTATCAGTTCAATTTTACCCCATTTTTGATTATTCATTGTGTCTCATGTGTGATACGGACTTTCAGCTATCAAGTTAGGTGATCACCCCAGTGACAGTACTTGGAAAAGATAATTGTTGATTGCTTGGGGAAGCAACAGTTTGAGTAATCTTTCCTGTTGATTTAGGAAGACCCCCCCCCCATCTTCTTAATTCAGGGAACTACGATGGATAAGTCGTAGTTAGTGAGTGGTCCTATGGGCCAAGACGGTCTCTGCACAAATTCAGTAGAATTCTGTT